>CABFOW010004558.1:11165-54300 GCA_902141385.1 Timema californicum
AAAAAAAAAACACTAGGGATGGAGCCCAACAAAACTTAAGGCAATTCAAGATTCAAGAAAATATATTTGAGATTAAAAAAAAAAGATTTATTTTATTTAGATTTTCGAAATTTTGAATTAGAGTTTGTTTTAGAGATATAATACTGCTTTTCGGTGTTTCAGCTCCAACATAATTATGGTAGAAATTTAACAACCAGACCCCAGACCATTGATTTGACACTTTAACTGATATAACTTAACCAACTCAGTGCACCCAGGCCGAGATTTAAACTCCATCCTTGCCGATACCATCAGAGTGGATAAAACAGAACGCTTTTTGTCTGTGTTTCCTCCAGTGAAGTTTCATCAAAATATTAGTTGTCCTAGGAACATTATAAATCTTAAGAGTAGTTGAGTGCGTCGGCAGAAAAGAAAGACCAAGTTGGTTATGTCTTTTAGTAGCAAGGATCTTACCTCCTGTCTCCTTGTCCTCGACTAGGATGTCTATGTCCAGAAGTCTCCACGGAATGTTGGGTCCGTCGCCCATTACGGTCAGCGACACTTCAAACTCGTTCTTCACAGTGAAAGTCACACGACCAGACTCAATCTGAGACATTGTGCCAACATTACAAAAGGATTAATTCAAATAGATTAAGAAATTATATATAATTTTTTTACCAATATCTTATGTCTTAATTTTGTGTGCTTTTATACTCTTCCTGAGCTGATGAATCAAGAAAACATCAAAACACGTTAATAATCACTACAGATTTTTTGCCATGTCGCTGGCCACATGGTCTAGGACGTCACCCTCACAATAGACTGGACTGCCGATGACTGAAACATGGGGATTTTAATACCGGTCAGATGTAATGAAGTAGTTTTCTTAAATGGCTTTCCTCTTTCCCTCCACATTAAAGGAGGTACATTTCCTCTTAATTCAACCTTACTCATCCTTAACATATTAGCATAATTAGTAAATAGGTATATAATCCGAACGAGTAAGAAAAAAAAATCAATAGTAGAGTGTAGAAATGATGGGAACTTTGATAAGTTTATAATTATATATTTGAGGCATTTAACATGAACTTTCTGAACCAAATGATTATATCGGAACACAAGAATTTGTATCAGCGAGAGTGAAAGGGTCTATCTTGAAATTTTGCCGTGAAAGGTATTTTCCCATACGTTCTAAGGTTCTTTTAAATCCCAAAATCAACATGAGACCGACGGCTTTACTTCCCTCCAAAGGGAGTAGTCCAACAAATTTTTATCGCTCAAGGAAAATCTATTAACCCCAGCAGGGTTTGACCCCACATACATCGGATCCTGACGCGAGCACTTTACCCCCAAGACCGTCGAGGTCGAAGATAAGTTTCTAAGCCTATCGAGGCGCAAACGGGTCGCCGAGCCCTGATTTAGATTGTAGCATACCTTGAGGTCCCTCATCTGAGGGAGCAAATTCCCGGTAACCAAGCGGTGTTGTATCACTTGGTTCAAACCGCAGCAGCGTAGATCGTCGCTCTGAGTTTGTGATTGGGTCTGGGGGTACAATCCGTTCCTGTCGCAAATGGAACAGTACATTTTTAAACTGAGCTCCCTTTTTCTCAAATAAAAATATTTATTTTACCCATAATATCAAAACCAAATCTTATAGAATATGATAAATATAAGAAACTAGCTTTCTGACACTGGAATTTTGTTGTTGTTGTTTGTTTTTCAATTTTGATTTTGTTAAATTATCCCTAAGGTCATTAGAGAAACAAAAAAATCATAGAACAATTTTAGAGCTCTGATACTGCTTTTTGGTGGTCTAGCCTTCACAACATTATGGGAACAACCAGATCCCAGACCATTAATTTAACACATAACTGAATGTATGAGTGTTATAATTAATGTCAACATTTAGTTATGATTTCTACTACTCTGTTATATACCTATTTATTTTTTATGTTCATAATTTTTTTTACAAAATTTAGATTTTAATTTGAGGTTCAAGATCCAGAGTCAAAATAAAATTTCGGATTCGAGATTTGGATTCATAAAATAGTAAATTTGACTTTAGTTACTACCATACCTTAGGTTATCACCTGTATTTGAATTGAATTGATTAAAATTAACTTTACTGGGTGGCCAATGACAAACTACAAAATACTAGTGGAAATTTTGGGAAACACTTAGTTTAACAGGTTCTTCGAGGCATGGATAAAGCGTGAACTTACCCGAATGCACAGCGGCAGTCTGGAGTATGTTCCAGTTGTCAACACTTCGACTGCCGCTGGGATGTGAAAGTTGGGTAACCTGGCGTTGACCAGTGTGTCTCTGGCCATCCTCGCCAACATGTCCGCCGTATCCACAAACAGAAGAGACTGTTTGTCCAAAAACGCCATGATGTGCTAAAAATATACATTATTCTATCAAAAACAAAATGCCAAAAACCTGTCGACACAACTTTTTTTTAGCGTCTTTACTACCTGAAGTTAAGGATTAGAAAGATTGAATTTAGAGGAAGTGTACCCACATTTGTGTGTAGGGAGAGTGGAAAACCATTTAGGGTAAACCACCCTCAGTAAATACACCCAACAGGGATTCAGACCCCGATATACCTGTCATCGGCAATCCTGTCTATTGCGAGAGTAGCGTGATAGACCACTCGGACCCTGAAGCGGGAATGAGGAAGGTTGAGTTATAGAAAGAGTGGCCCCAACATTAACTTGGAGAGCGGAAGGTTAAAATTAATTGCAGATGCATCTGGCCAAGATATGAACCTAAGCCTCCCCAACAAAGGCAGGCCAGAAGATTTCAAGAGTGACGCCTGTGGCTGTGTTGACAATCAATGTGCGTCAACTAACCCAACTATTCGCATAAATATAGTGCCCTGGATGTTACATCCGTACAGGAATTAATTTAAGTGTTCATTAAATGAGCACGGCACTTACCGCTGACTTGTCCACTTTAGATGCGCTATTCGCCCACTTGACGAGAGCCAATAATCTAACAAACAATTGACGAGTCCTGGCAGAGAAATTGAAGATCTCTATTTTACGTTCCATATCCGTTTTCCGAGGAAGCCTAAAAATAGAAAAATAAATTATATGAAGCTTTAATAAAAATTTTATATCCTAAGGACAATGCTTGACTGTAATGTCACGACGAGTCCAGATAGGATTTCCCATATTAATGTATTTACATTCTATCCTATGAGCGTCAAAGATAAAACGCTGAAACAAACCGCAAATTTTTTTAAGTAGGCCCTTAATTCTAAAAATAAACTTATTTTTTTTCATCTTGAAGTAGTTTTTTGCAAACACATTTAAAAAAAATTACAACTCCTAGGCTATTTGGTTTATTAATGAAAATAGCCTGTAGGAATGACCGCATGCATGCTCTTGAAATATGGTCGGACCAACCAGAGCGTCGGACTAGCTGAGGGCGGACTAGAGAGGTTCTACTGTAGTTAAGTTGTATAGTTTCTCTCTACATCCTTAATTAAACAGACTAAGGATGTAAATACAGTTGGATTTTTTCGTTGTTGTGGCAACATGAGTTTCCAGTTTTCAAATAACAGACTTCTTATGGAAATCAGATTGTAGAAGAGAGTGTATACTCGTTAGTGGAAGAGAGGAAGTGATAGCAGCAAGTAAGCTCAAGTACTCAATCGGCGAAATACTTTTTTCGTCCCTTCTCTTTGGTACATTTGTGTTGTAAGTGTGATAGTGCTTATATTCATCAGGTTAAAATGTAGCCTGTTTCGCGAAATAGCTTTGAATTCACCATGTGGAGGAGATAACATCGTTATAAAGAAAGGTACTGTATAATTTATTCACAACCTTAGTCTACTTGGATGACAGCTCAAAAAGTTACTAAAATAAACCCCTAATATATTCCTACGCCAACAGCTGACATCTATAACTTTGGATAACTGTCATTCAAATGGTAATATATGAATGTGATAGTTAACCATAGTAATTCAGACCAATATTATTTATATTTATTTGAGGTCAGACACAAAGTTTATTTATTGTTTTATTCTACTTAAAAAAATTATTAGTCACAGTAACTCCCCCAAAAGGTCTAACAAAAGTAGCTTTAAAATGGCAACTAATGGATTTAAACCATGTGGTTGAACATGACGGATACAAGTTGTTTTACAATAAAGCACCCGCACAGTGAATACAAATATTTTATTTGGTTAAATATTTTGAAATATGATAAAATAATCATTTAAAAATTTATTATATATAAAAAATTGCACGTATTTTCTCTTTTCCAATTAAATACAATGCCTGTATTATTTTGCACATAATCAATAACATTTCAAAACGAAAAATAAGTATGTTTAATTATGCTTATAATATTGTTTCATAATGGGTAAAAAGAAATGATTAAAGGTAATAAAATAATGTGAGAAAACTTAAGTGTACGTTATTTTAAATGTAAAATATAACATATGATTAAAAAACTTAACCTCTATACAAAACAGTGATATTTTACAAGTGTTGGTGACCCAAAAAACCTAAAAATTTGATTTTTAAACTGTCATCCAGGTAAAAAACCTATAATGAACAAACTATTTTATTGTCGAACTGTATCTGATGAAACTTAATTTAAATTTAACCCAGACAAGTTGGTAGGTATGTGCTTTGTGCAACATGAAAACACTAAATATTGCATTTCCCAACATGACAAACTCTGCTTTGAGTTTTAGATAGGAACTTAAAGTGGTTTTTTTAATATATATTCAGGTAACTATTTAACGTACACTTTCTGAACCAAATGATTATATGAGTGTACGAGAATTTATATTCAAGCGAGAGCGAAATGGCCTACCAATTTTGCCAAGAAAGGTATTTTAACATATCTTCCAGGGTTCTTTTACATGGCACCTTCGACTTAGGACCGATGACTCTAATTCCCCTCTGAAGGAAGTTGTGCTATGGATTTTTATCACTCAAGAAAGATCTGATGACCTCAGCAGGGTTTGACCCCATGCTCATTGGGTCCTGAGGCAAACACTTTACCCCAAGACCACAGAGATTGACAAGTGGGAATAGGCGATTAATGTTCTATTAGTTCCGAATTCTATATAGTCGAGAGGTTCTTAGTTCCAATAGTCCACACTAAAAGTATCTTAACATCATCTTGATAAGATATATTTTATGCAACAATACCAACTTTAATATTAAAATTATGAAAAAAAACCAGGTTTTATAAGAAATGTAAACAAAGTGAATCATTTATATTTTAATACTAGGATAATTAAAAAAACGATTGGTGCAGGGACTCACAGCTCGGCTAACACAGTCAATTCGTGGTATGTCCGTTGGATGATAAAATCGATGAGTATGGCCAACGATATGGAGCCTCCTCTATTACCCTCTTGGGGTACATTGTTTCCCACAGGGGTCTGATTCCCCTCCAAGGGTATGGGAGCCATCGTTAGTCACAAACCACACGACACTACCAAGCTGAAACCAAAAATAACAAAACGCTCAACTACCAAAATATAAAAATGCAAATGAAGGCACATTATGTGTGTACACTAGTATTGTGGTTCAAGGAGAGTAGGACGTGTAGGCTAGTATAAAAAAAAGGTCAGTTTAAAATTTTTGTTGGTAATGGTTCTAGTATTTTAGTTTTAAGTGATCTATATATCTTTGTTTACCCAATGATTTTTTTTCTATATCCAATTTTTATTTTATTTCCAAGAACCGAAGAACCAAGAGAGAGATTTCTAGGAACAGGTTCCAATAAATCACAAGTTGAAAAACAACTCGAATACATAGTCTGTCGCCTTAGACAGCGTGAACAGGTATTACATTTTATGGGACAGTCATGCAAGTTTCAATATAAAATTGCATCTTTGCTTAACTTATCTTTAAGAAAGCATGTGATAACTAAAAACTTGACATAGCTTTTGTTTCCGAGCTATATAGGCCGAAAAATAAATTTGTCCTACAAAATATGATTCTTTAAATCATTACATCGGGTTACATTGGTTATCTACCCAATATTCTCCTTAGTCAGAAACAAATTTTATAAATTATTTAAATAGAAATCTTAACTTATGTCTAAGCAGGCGTATAGAAAATAAATTATTCTAAAAACAATTTAATAGCTTCATTTGATGTTGTGCATTCCAAATTAGTAATTCCACGGCATTTTACATTATAATTAATGTCAGCCACATTTTAGCAGCTGATCGACATTTAAAACACTTTATTTACTATTTTTTGCTATAGTAAAATATACATTTTGTGTGGATGTAAATACACATTTAAAATGATGACAAAATATAATGACATATGTATTCTTTCTTACGTTTAGTTCGCAATTGTTATGTTGAATATTTAACAATTAATATTTTCTTGTCATCTTCAACCATAGATCAGGTTCGTGTTATCCTGATCAGTGACCAGGTTTACATCTGGTATACATCTACAATTTAGTACAATAACATATTCATTTATACCAATACTCTAAATATAAACATTACTAAAAGACTATTTAGTTTCAATTGGTTGATATAAACAAAAATTATTTCCTCCTTTGATAACTCTTTTTGAATTAAAAATAATTCAATAAAGATTTTGATATTTCATTGTCTTATGATTTAAAATTTATAATTCTGAATATCAAGCTTAGCACGTCTTATAGCCACCTATTAAATAATAGAAAGGACAGGTTGGACATTATTGGTTATTTATAAAGCATTTTTATTTGACAATAAATTTTTTTCTCTAATAAAAAGAGTAAAACTAAAATTTTAATCAAAACCTTGGTACATAGTGTTAATATTAAACACTTTCATTCTTAATTTGGATCCTGACTATGATAGCCATATATCTTTAAAAAAAAAATCTCTTTCGTGGTAAGTTACAATCCGTAACTCTGTATTTCCTTAGGAGCGTAACATTCTAAATATAAATGGTTATCACTTTTAAATAGTATTTTAATTTCACTAGGACTTTATTGTGTTTCACCATTAAATCACAGTAAGCTAGGATTTGGAGTTCTGCAGCAATCTACCAAAGCAATTGCTGTGAAAGTGACTTGTTTATTTTTATTGCTAAGACTGAAAAGAGTAGAACCTTTTATCGGACCAAATCTGTAGTGGTAGTGGCTCCTTTGTACAGATAGGCAGAGAAGTGTACATCAAGTATCCAGTGGCCACGCCTTGGCAGGAGAAAGATAGCTTCGATGACAACAGCCAGTCAACTCCCCCCATCCTCCGATTCGATGACTGTCAAATACGGTAGTTTACCGGAGAATAGTGATCCCGAAACTTCCGGAGCTGTCATTTTCAGCTCCACCCTTCCAGTGGTCCTAATGAGAAGAGATTTCATACACCGCAAGTGAAGCAAGCCGATGGCCAACTGAAGGTAATTGAATATAAGTGTGAAAACAGGGACGTAGTATTTTAGGTGCACATTTAATAGGGGGTGCACACAATATCATACTTTGTGCAATGCTATCTTGTCACTACTGTTCATATTAAATATAATAATTAATAATTTTTTTTCATTTTGGCATTGTAGATTTTATATCTTTAATTTCAGATAATTTAGGCTACATGACTTTCTTTAAATAAGCCTAATCCCTTCGTAAAGGACTGATGTGATCCTGGATTAAACTTTTGTAAATGATATTTGATTACTATTTTGTTCATATTTGTCGCGATATAGCATGTTTAATATAAACTATATCAGATAATAATTTCCAAATTTTGCTACATTGGCACCTCATGCGTTTTCACTAGCGACATCAATGGCTTAACACGATGCCTATAGTATGGCTCAACTTCATTTTTAATACGTTTCAACCAGACCATGGTCTAGTAAAATGCTTACAAGTTATTTATACAGTGAATCTTAGGGCTACCGGTATTGTTGCCATAACAACGATTAAATTTTAGCTTGTACCAATGTTGGTATTATATTTTTAATTACAGAAATATAACACCTTTTAAATATATTTAAAGTTTAAGCAGTTGTCTACCGTTAAATTGTTATTTTATTTAAATATAAAATTGATTAAATGAAAGCCATATGAATAACCCATATGCTGTTTTATAATATTATTATAAAACGTTTGTATTATTTATCAAGATTTAAATGTTCTACGATGTTTAGCATCCATTTAGCAACGATATATGTAATATTTGGCTATCTTCTGCATCGTGTGAGGTGTTACACTGATTATTGCACATTGTGCTCACCACCTGGGACACACACCATGTGCTTATATCCCGTAAGACTTATTGAATTAAGTCATTATTCAAATATAAAACTTAATGGGAAAATTAAAATATTTATAAACGAAAGATGCATGAGTAAGGAACGAAGCAAGCTATATTTGCAACATTTAATTACAAATAACTACTTTGGTTCTGATCTATTGAAAGTTCTTTCACTTAACTAAATAGGTTAAAGTAGATTTTTCTGAATGAATGCAAAACTTAGAGCTAAGTTACCTTAAACTATTCATATTGCAAAAATCCTCTAACCTAGCTACTCTTGGTTAAAAGTCATTAACAAGCATCTTTACAATTTCGACTGTTAATTTTGATAGTGGTAAAAATTTGTTTGGTGAAATAATATTTTATTTATTACTTACCGTACTTATTATGGGTATTATTTAAAGTTATATTGGTTAAGTAAAGTTATCTACAGATTTATTGGTACATATAATTATGGTTACCTTCTTTAAGAAAATGCTGTATAATGCATCGTTAAAACAATATACCATATTGGTCAAATGGCACTTTGAAATCTATCAGTGAAAGCTAAAAATGAATATTTTTTTAGATTATATAATTTTATTAAGTGTAAAATTAATATTCTAGCTTATGTTTAGTTAGTTTGTCCCAGGGTATTAAGTTATTAAATGCGTGAATAAGCTTTTCGAATTGATTTGTTTGCAAACTTAGGTGATGTTTCGTTCTTTTATCACATTTAAAAGGAGAGTCAAATATACATTTAAGATTTGGGGGGAAAAGTGAGAAACTAGATAAAAGTTAGCAATGGGCACGTGTATAGATATGCATATTTTTATTTCAGAAACCTGGACCAGACCCAAAATGCCATAACTATGGAGATATACCCTTATCAAAAGACGAAAAAGAACATATTTTGGAACTTCATAACAAATTCCGGAGTAGTGTAGCTCTGGGGAAAGAGAAGCCTCAGCCACCAGCAGGGAACATGCGGCAAATGGTATAGTAGCCCCGTTTTTTTTTTGCATTTCAAGACGGCGGACCGGTCTATTTATTCACATACCAATATGTGTGTCATGCAATAATTGTCACTTTAGATAAATGGGCTACTTTTCAATAACTGTAAGGTAACATGAATTTAATAATGGATCAATTAGAGAATGATATAATATTTGATAATTACTGTTACAGCCGCATCTGAATATAATATTTTTTAAATTGAAAAATGACACCTGGACATGGGGATTAAAACCATGACTTTCGACTTAGTACGTTCGATTCTTGTGTCCAGGTGACATTTTTAAATTTAAAGATTAAAATATAATAAGGTTTTAACTTAAATTTTATATATAATATAGTAATTTAAGTTAAAAATATAAATAGTTATATATTTTATATTAATTATATATTATATAAAGTATATGGGGAGTTTAATCATAGGTAAAGCAATCTTACCAGCTACGGATTTAAAAGTGAGTTCCCTCTCTACCTTCTCCTACAATAAAACATTAAAACTGTTATAGGAACTATCTCACAAGCAAATATGGACCTTGATCAAGAAAGATCCCATGACATTCAAAGAATATTTATTATGTTACGTTTTGCACCATAAACATTCATGATAGAATCTATAAATAGCTATTTTAAAGTATTATATACCCATACAATTTTTTGGCTTTTCCTATAATTTCTTTCTTAAGCTAATTTTGTTTGTCCTTTTATAATAATTGTATTATGTTGACACTGCTCAGTAATAATAATGGCACACTATTTATTTCAGTCAAATAAATACCATGTATTGTGAATTCCGAGTACGTTGTTTCAGTCTTGGGACAAAGAGTTGGAGACGATCGCTGAGCGATGGGCTGACCGGTGCAACTCATACAGCACTGACACTCCTCACGACAAGTGTCGGCGGTCAAGTAGATATTTATATACTTATAATTTGCATCTCTTCTATTGAAGCAATCGGTGTCAAATCACTGGTCGAGATAGATCAAATGACCAATGATATAATTAAAATATGTGACTGTGCTGCAATGCAACGTTCTGTAAAATACGTAAAGCATGGTTTATATGACAAATTTATGTCATCCAAAGTGTTCGTTTATCCTGAAAGATAGGCGTTTTTCTTTGATGGAGTACACTATGGCCCTATCTTATAATTTCGTACAATCCGGACGGGTAGTATGGAACGGCGATAAAAAAAAATCAATTATAAGCTATGGAATAGTGTAAACATATAAAGTAAGCTTGCTACTTTTCGAGGTTAACAAATTGTACACTCCGTTTAAGCTTTGTTTTACCTTGACGGGCTCCAATATGAAATAGAAAACGATACAAAATGAATGTGCTGCAGTTGATAACAAAACAAAGCATGCAGTGATCGTGATGTAACATACGAGATAGCACTGCACATGCAAATCAAAACTAAAAATAGCTAATACAAAAAATTAGGTTTATTTCAAAAAGTGACATCAAAACTGGAGATTTGAGTCTAAATTCGATTTTATTCTTTAGATATTAGATTTATTTTTAAATGTGTGAATGATTCCAGAAAGATTTCAAGTTGGTCAAAATGTGGCTACATATGGCTCCTCAGCCAAACCATTCAGTCCGGACTCTCATGCTAGAACTATGGAATGGTTTAAAGAGATTAAGTATTTCAAACCAGAGTGGATCAACAGTTACCGGTGAGCGCTTATTAAATCGAGTTGTTTACAAATATATATTTGTAAGGAAATATTGTCCTCCAACCATTACCTCTACTAGTGTTACAATTACACCACAGCCAATAGAGGAATTAATTGGCGTGATGCTGGAGAGAGCAGGGGAAAAAGGGGGGGGGGATGGCGGATTATCTTACACTGAAAATCATAACACTGTGAGCGTGGGTACACAAAAGTTTTACCTCACTTAAGCGTATACGAGTGAATAAAAATGTTCACAAATGGTCGAACAAATGTTGTTGATGCAAAGCGGTCAGGATGGCTGTCAACAACAACCACTGAAGAGAATCAGGAACAAGTTAGGGCCATTATTCCTGCGGACAAAAGAGTCACAAAAGAGAAAGTTCGGCATAAGTCAAGGTTACATCTATTCGTTAGTTTATGGCATTCCTGGTTTCCACAAAGTTTATTCAAGTTGGGTGTTTTAACCACTGACAAAGAGCATTAGTGCAATCGTATGGACATCTGCTTTCGCCATTTGGAACGGTATCATCATGAAGGAAATAACTTTTTGAATCACATCATCACAGGGGATGAAACTAGGATTAATCACTACAAACCGTAAATAAAACTCAGAGCATGCAATGAAAGCATAAATCATCACCTACTTTAAAATAAATTTAAGACGCAGCACTCTGCCAGAAAGCGTATACTCAAATTGATATTGGATTCCCAAGGCCCTATTCTCTAACATTATTTAGAGCGTGGCGCTACTGTAACAAATGAACGGCATTCTTACATGCTGCAAAGTAAATTACTGCCAGCTATATGGAGAGAACGACTGATGGAAGGTGCTGTTTTGTTACCCGATAATGTGCGCCCTCACGTGGCTCCTAAAATCCTGATCACCCCTCAAAATTTGATGTGGAAAGCTCTCGACCATCCAGCCTACAGTCCAGACCTGGCATCCTCTGTTTTTAATCTATTTGGATTCCTCAAGAGTGCATTGAGAGATTGTCAATTTGCGGACGATGATGAAATGAAAGAGGTGGTGCGTGATTGGCTATGCACACAACTAAAAAGATTTTTCTAACGAAATAAAAAAGATTGTAGAGCGCTGAGCTAACTCTATTGAGAATCAAGGAGACTATGTAAAAAAAAAAATACATGTGATGTATCTAACATAAACAAAGAATTTGTGAAAAATAAAATGTGGAAACTTTTAGGAGTAGGTTCACCTAGGTACATGCTTCAAAATGGTTTATTTTACTGCTGTCCAACACAAATATCTAAGTAATTATCAATGATTTACACCACAATTACTAGCGACATTGAAATCGCGTCTTCCATCGCACATCCCGATTGTCGTTTCTGTTTTTCGCACCACACAGTATGTCAACCTCATGCAATCATATTTCTAAGTTCTTTCTAACACTATACCTACTAATGTTAATCGACTTTTTAAAGTAACTAAAATAACTTTCACAACTGATATTTTACTAACTCAGTGTATGATCAGTCTATATGATTACCAAAAGGTATAAAGTGAGTATAAAATATATATTTAAAATTTGGGTTGTTCACAACAGTAAGTTAAGAGAAACTTTTAATAGCCTATATTATAATGCGATTTTAGCCAGCACCACGAAATTACGGAGAAGACAGGCCACTACGCGCAGTTCATTTGGGCGGAGTCCTTCCTGATTGGATGCGCACGCGTCATCTTCGAGGAGACGGTGGACAATTCGACTTACACCTTCGATCGGCTCGTGTGCAACTACGGTCCATCGGGCAACGTGGAGGGCAATCCGGTGTATCGTTCATCTAATCCTTGCTTGGCCTGTCCCAAGAGCACCTCATGCAGTCCTCTTTACAAGGGACTCTGCGCATGTTCGTTAAATGCACTCTCTCATAAAATTACATACTAAGATTGATGTTTTAAAAACAAAATTTCTTTGCTCAAGTTTTATCGTCTCTTTAAACTACACCATATTTTTTTAAAAATTAATCTTTACTTATTTTATTTCAAATAAATTATATAAATCTATTTTTAATATGACATGATTGCGATATAAACTAAAAGATGCAACATTTCAAATTTATTTTTGAACATAATTGTTTTATTTTTCAGCCCCTGAACAAATCAAGGAGGTTATAGCTTTAAAACATCAACTTGAAGGGGATCAGCCAGACGAATTAAAAAAGAAACAAAAAACGCCTTCGTTAAAGACATCCCACAAGAACCCATCAAGTTATGTAAAGAAACAACCAATTAATATCATGATGAAGTCACCACAAATAACCAAAACAGTAAATAGCCATTTCTCACCTCGCCATCGACATAGCGCCAATCTAACTAACCAAAAACAATCACGTTTAAGGTCAAATGCCCATATGGTTTATCTGCGTAGATGGCCTCGTCGCTACAAATATTGCACTTGTCCATTTCTACCGTATGACAGCTCGACAACAGGAATCACAGACACTGCTGCCACATTTTCTAATGCAATTTTTGTGATCATAATTGTTTATTATAATATGAACTAGAACAACTTCATAAAATAACCAATAAGGTAATATTGTTAATAATTATATAATATTTGTGTGGTGTATTTTATGTTTTTAATTATGAGATACTTAATTTAGTACTGGGACTTGCATAGTATTTATGTCATATATTCCCAGGAAATCTATTTGAAAGTTAAATTTTACATATTATATGAGTTATAATTAATATTATTTCTGTGTGTTTAACATTTAAAAAGTAAAATTATTCATTTATTTTGTTACGATAATATGCTTGGACAAGACACATAGAAATTAAGCAACAAATCAAGGAGGTTATAGCTTTAAAACATCAACTTGAAGGGGATCAGCCAGACGAATTAAAAAAGAAACAAAAAACGCCTGCGTTAAAGACATCCCACAAGAACCCATCAAGTTATGTAAAGAAACAACCCATTAATATCATGATGAAGTCACCACAAATAACCAAAACAGTAAATAGCAATTTCTCACCTCGCCATCGACATAGCGCCAATCTAACTAACCAAAAACAATCACGTTTAAGGTCAAATGCCCGTATGGTTTATCTGCGTAGATGGCCTCGTCGCTACAAATATTGCACTTGTCCATTTATACCGTATGGCAGCTCGACAACAGGAATCACAGACACTGCTGCCAAA
Source organism: Timema californicum (assembly GCA_902141385.1). Taxonomy (NCBI): domain Eukaryota; kingdom Metazoa; phylum Arthropoda; class Insecta; order Phasmatodea; family Timematidae; genus Timema; species Timema californicum. Next base: position 25,214 of record CABFOW010004558.1, read on the forward strand.
TTTTCTAATGCAATTTTTGTGATCATAATTGTTTATTATAATATGAACTAGAACAACTTCATAACATAACCAATAAGGTAATATTGTTATTAATTATATAATATTTGTGTGGTGTATTTTATGTTTTTAATTATGAGATACTTAATTTAGTACTGGCACTTGCATAGTATTTATGTCATATATTCCCAGGAAATCTATTTGAAAGTTAAATTTTACATATATGAGTTATAATTAATATTATTTCAGTGTGTTTAACATTTAAAAAGTAAAATTATTCATTTATTTTGTTACGATAATATGCTTGGACAAGACACATAGAAATTAAGCAAAAACAACTAGACATATTTGTAATCTTCCAGGATTGGAAAGGGGTAGGGGGGGCAAGGGAACTAACGCTATACACATCTAGATTTTAGATATGTGTAGATGCAATGTGATTATCGATTAAAGAAACTCTGCCATACTGTTTTTCCCCTCACGCCTAAAATGAGGTACCGTACTATATAAGGTTTCACAGCAGCAGACTCATTTCTTGGTAAAGATAAATCCCGCTTCGGCAGCCACATGGTCTAAGGAACCACTCTTGCAATAAATTATACTGCCAATGGTAGGGAGATTGGGCTTTGAATTCCTGTCGTATGTGTTGAGGGTGGTTTTTACCTAAATGGTTTTCCTTTGTCCCTCCACGAAATTTCAGGTACACTTCCTCTAAACTCAATCTTTCTCACCCATAACACATTAGCCTAGCTGAGCGAGAAGCATGACGTGGTGCATATAATAAGAACAAACTAAATATTACAAATAAGTCAACACAGCCAAATCTCGTCCAAGGCCAGCTTCATGATACAAACTCAAAAGATTTCGGTGAAGCAATGGACCATCCAAATATTTACTTCTTTGAGTTTCATAATTGACTTTGAAGTTTCTTGAGTATTTGAGGTGTTTTGGATTAAACGCCTCCCAGGCCTAGAGTCTAATTTTAAATAAGTTTTAATCGATAGCAAAAACTAGGTTAGGTTACACACATATGTAAGGTTCTTGTAGGGACTCCCAAGAACCAATTTTTCATTTTGTGCTAATGTTACACGTACAAGATTGAAAAGGTAATCACTTTAAAGTTCGTGTATATAAAGGCTTTGGCCCAATAAAGGTTCAAATATATGATTTTTAAGGGAGTTTTACTTGAAAACAAAATCTAAGTTGTAAATATTTCTCCTTACCTATCTCTCAAAGACTCCCGATAGTAGGTCCATACTAATGGGCCCGCTACTCGGTTAACTCATATATCAGGTAATATGAAGCTAGATATAAAGGAAAGGAAGTGGGATTGTGAGATTGCTCAAAATACCTTGATTGTGCCATCAAATATTTTGCTCAGTTTTTTTCAAATTGTGTAGAGATAAGTATATTTTTCATCGGGACCTCTAAGTAAAGTTAAAGTGCTGTATAACACACGAGGAGGAGGGAGAAAAAAGACAAGTATGTTCGATAGCAACGACAATAATAGTAATGACGGAAAGGTTTGTATCAGCATTTTATTTATTGCTACCGTAACCCAAAATTTAATATTTATTCTAAATGTCATGAATAAAGCACATAAACACAGTTATAAATCATACACCAATACCAATACAAATTTAAATAAACTGAAACAATCCACTATCAGGGGTCTACTCCTTCTTTTATGTTTTGTTGGTTATCCTGATGAGTCTACAAACTTCGAGGAAAGTTAGTAAACTGCTGTTATTCACAACACAGTGTATTACGAGTCTCAAGCACACTTTCAATATCACATAGTGGACACAAAGGATTTTGTTTGGTCACTGACGGCAGTTTCCACAGATATTCGCATGTAGGTATTTCTGGCTGTCTAATCGTTATTTGTATGAGTGGAGCCAACTATCACCAAATCAAATAGCCATATCCACAATCAATGGATTGTTACCTAGCCCAGAAAGTGGTGAGCTTAGCATACAGAAATTTGCAATATGTTAATGTTCAAAAAAGAACATACCTTGATGGGGATATCACCTGAAACAAGTGATATGGCAACTTATTGTAAAACACACCAATGAATACCCCAGCATCCAATGGTGATCCCTTATATAAATCAAGATATGACTGCAGGGTAATCTTGGTACACACCTCACACTGATCTTTTTATAATCACGACAGTGATTTAATTCATTATTAGTAGCTATTAAACCCGTAACTTTCCTGGCTCTTTCACTGGGCTCACGCTGAACCAGGAAAAATTCAGTTTTCTCCTTATTTCCAAAAGAACCAGGTTCCGCACCTATCTACGGTCATTGTAAACATAGATTACTATAACATCCTCCATGTTTGCTCTTGTCGTAGACTCAAATATAGAACCAATATGAAGAATAATTTTAGGATACTGATTGTAATTGTTTCCATTGCACTTTAATCATAAGTAATTTTTTTCTTGTAATATTTTGGTAAATGGAACCATTTGTACTAATATTTTTTACAACTATTATTATTAGCTATTAATCCTAAACATATCTATTTTCCCTTTATAGTAAAAAAAGGCATATCATTTTTTCTTTGTGTGGACTTCTTGTTTAGTTTCTAATAGTAATATCTGGTTATAAACTCTTACGAGTTTACCTAGCAAATAGCCTGTTTTCCTCTAGCTAATTGTAATGTAGTTGTGGAAAAGTTCAGTCAGCTTAATTTAACTTATCTCTGATGTTATTATGAGTTTAAATAATCTGTGAATATTATGATCGAGTTAAAAATTAGGGATAAGTTAGCAAAAAATAATTATTAATGTATTTCAATAATTGTATTATACTATTGAGTTTTTCTATGAGTATATATAAATAATCATCATTTCTCTAGATACATTAAAATATGTTCATTGCCTTCAATGAAACCAGAGTAAGAATTAAACGCATTTTAAGAAACAAATTTAAAGTGACACTTTTAACCACAATACTAGTATTTGGGTTTTTCTTGTTTTTCCAATTGCTGTACGTGCAGTTACCGTCAGACACGTCCGTTGACAATCTTAAAAGTAAAGTAGGAGGTGTAAGGCACACTAACTTAAGGTTGGAGACTCCAGACACGATTCAAGACATTCTTATTCATAAAAAAAATTTAGAACATTGGGATGTGTCTTCTGTTAACAAACAACCCCAATCAGAAGAAAATATTCTTAAATATTCCAAAATGTTGAACACCAAAAGTAGAAACTCTTTTTATGTCAGGGGAGGAAAACGTTCTGAATATCATCTCTACAGACCTAATGTGAACGGAAATTTTGAGTGTTTTACAACCGGAATGGAGATTGATCCATCTAAAATAAATGATGATTATTGTGATTGCGAGGAAGATGGGAGTGACGAACCAGGGACGAGTGCTTGTCAGAACGGAAGATTTCATTGCAATACTCAACTCGCATCAGGTAGTCAGGATTTATTTCCCCTTGTCGGTATGCCTTGTAAATAATAGTATTAACTCAAATGTACTGTTACACGTACCATATTAAATTTCTATAGATATTTAATAAATATAATGATAGAATATTAGGAAAATCGTAGAGTATAAATAAAAGTAAAAACACTTAACACATATTTACACACACTTTAATATTTCAATGCTATAATATGTGTTTGTGTTTTTACTTTTATTTATGTTCTTAGCAAGTTAACTATTTTTCAATGTGGTATACCTTAACAATTTTAATTTGGCAGAATCCATTCCTTCTCATCGAGTTAACGATGGTATATGCGACTGTTGCGATGGGTCAGATGAATGGGCGGTGAAACGTCTTCACTTTCGTCTGGCAGGTGAGTGAATGTTAACTCGAGACATTGTCTAAAAACCAGTCCCCGTATTAATCAGAGCACTCTTTGCCTAGACCATGCCACTAGACCCAATGGGAAATCTAGAACATTAGCCTAGCTAAAGACCAGTTGTTTTTTACATGCCTCATTGAATGTGGGGAATGCCAGGCCTCCACCATGGTTCGGATCCCTGGTTAAACTGTAGGTCCTCCATTTCATCTCACAATCACTCTACCATTACACATTAGCGTGAGTGCGTACAACCCGAACGAGTACTAAGATGCGGTGCTAATAATAATAATAATAATAATAACTTACATGCCTCATGATCATGATTTCCACATATTTACACTAGCTAGCCCCATGGCTTCTTTGGTGCTGACTGACAGCCAAAAGCTTTGAAAAGTCACCAGACCAAATTGTGTATCCCTACGCCGAACCATATGATCTTCGAAAACATGTGTTTAGCAGCTGTCACTTCTGACATTCAAAATTTAGGTATATACCTAACTTTTGGCTCTCAGGAGTCAGCTTTGAGCTGTTAGTCAGCACCAAAGAAGCCATAGGGCTATTGTAGTAGTAAGATGCAATGCTAAAAAAAAAAGTTTGAATTGTTTTCACAATTTTGTATTAGGGACTGGGTCACTGAAAAACTGTTGAGGAAAAGGTACTTGGGTACCAAGCTGGGATTTGAAGCCTGACTATTTACCAGCAAACCAGACAAAGACTAGACTGATGAATTTATTCATTCGGCCCATTTCCGCAGATGAAAGTGTCCAATTTATATATTTGAGTTTTATTAATTTCAAATTACAATTCTGTATCAATTTGTTTTTCAGCCTCCATTAATTTGTATCACACTCACTTTATGTTGTTTTAATTTCAGAAAATACCCAGAAACATCTCGGCCGATACCAGTCCCCATGCACTAATTTGTGTCCAAACAAATAGAAACTAATTAAGTAAGAACTTTGATAAAATAGTGTATCACCAATTAACTGCTTATTGAGTTAATGTGAGCAAAATGTCCGAAGACTGCTAAACAAAGAGTTGTACTCAAGCCCACAGAATGTTACCTGATTAAAAGTTGGGGTCAAATCTTCTACGCCTTTTTATATTTTGCATATTGGATAGATGATTCTTTTGCCAAGTTGACTTTTCTCTTATTAGAATGTACTTTCGTATAAGATCTAGATTTTGTAAGATATAATCAATATTTTTTTCTGATTACATTAAATAAGTCATTTGACTGTGTTTTTTAAAATTATTTGTCCTCATTTAAGCTATTTAGTTTGTGTTACAAATATAATATGGAACTTATCTTTTTCTCCAATTGAAGCTTGTGAAATTTAAATATGATCTAATAAACCAGTTTTTTTTTAACTTTGTTTCTTGACTGGCTTACCCCCATAAATGTTCAAATTAGTCCAAATATAAAGTTTGAGGTGGTACTTTATATTGATCCAGATGGCCTTATGATTTACCTAAATAGCCAGAGGACTCTACTTTGTACCTATAAGCACAATTTGACCTTCTCATCTCTGTTCTGGTAAGCCAAATTTAATTTTTAATGTCTACCTGGCTGGTATACTTATGGTGCAATAGTTTTATACCTTGGTTTTTTCCATGCTCTAGTTGGAAGTATGGACGTTTGTATAGCAACACCCGTTTCAGTGGTCAAACGAACGGTCTTACGAAGTCACTCTCGTATTAGACTGGCCTGCTGATGACAGGGAGATTGGGGTTCGAATCTCGGTCGAACTAGGAAGGATTGCACTATGAAAATCTGGGCTGACACATTAATGGATTTCATAATTCATTACAACAAGTATGCATAGCCAGTCCTTTCAGTCATGTTATTTCAACAGTGTTATGTTAATTTAAATAAACATCCCAATAATGCTCAGGGTTGTCTCAATATTTTTCTGTGTCTTACAATCTGTCTGGTTTATATGAATACAGTAGGCCTATTTACTAAGAAAGAGTTGAAGAAGATGGAGTAAGGGAGATGTTATGGGCATGTAATGAAGATATTAAGAGTACATGAGATAATAGAGGAAGCAAGATCCCATTACTATACGAGCATTATCTTAGCAGACGAAAAAATAAACAATTGCCGATCAAACACCGCATCGACGGCGTGTCAAGGTTAACTTGCTGCCGCCCATGGAGTACGGACTCGAGGGCGTGTGAGGGTCGCCTTACTACACTTCGTGACTATTCGGACAGATCTGTACTTGATCACGTGATTGCTAATGCAATTATAAAGTGAACGTCAAGGGTCGACGGCGCGTGAAATTATTATTCGGATACAGCCTGTGTGTTTAGAAAAGCAGTTTGGAAAGCTCTTTCTGGTTCTACATCCACGATCCAAATTCCACAATAAACTAAACGTTTTTAACTAACATAATAAAAATGAATTCAACTAACTTGTGAGTATAGTTTTAAAAAGAATCATAGATGGCGCCACAGTGCAGTTATAGTTTAAAATATCTCATATATAGCACAATTAAAAAATAATAATTTAATAAAGTCTAGTAGAGAGCGCAAAACCACGAATATAGTATTTAAGAACGCCAAATTAAATTTGCAATACTATAACTTTGTTTTTCAGAAACTCTATTAATCCTTTGAGAAAAAAAAAAATCCTAAATAGCTGTGGAATCTGGTTCACCTGAGATTGTTGAGAAAATTAACTTTGAATTTAAATCACTCACGAAACTAGACCTCTGAAATCGAAAGGTTTAAGGTACCACAATTTTTATATTTGAAATTGCAACACGAGCACACTTGGTGAGGATTGTAGTATTAGGTGCTTACAACAGTCCTACATAACTTTGGAGACTGATTCTTCTTGAAATTAACCTTGCACTTACATCACACATGAAACTAGTTCCCTAAAATCGGGGGTGGAGGCCATAAATATAAGTACAGATTAAGGTGCGGCAGAAGGGAGCGCGAGTAATTTTACTGTTTTAATATATTACATATTTTTTTGCCAAAATAAATCAAATATCTCTCCAGTAGCCACATAAGCTTAGTTTTCTGCACATGCTAATAGCAACAGATCTTGAATATCTGGTGTCCTGGAATGTTGTCAAAATATTTTATCTTTATTTAAAAAGTTTTGACATTTCCAGGACATAATTGACAGATATTCCAGATCTGTGTAATAATATCGTATGCTGAAAACTAAACTCCACGCTGCTACTGGAGAGATATTTGATTTATTTTTGTCATAAAATGTAAATTCTATAAAAACTGTAAAAATACTTTCGCTCCCTTCGGCCGCACCTTAAGACGTGTGTCACAAAGATATACAAAGATTTCATCTAAAACAACATATTAATAATTTTACGGTTTAACTCGATGTGTCTTACGAATCCACATATAATCATTTTACAGAGGGGGAAACAATTTTCAGCTTCACATTTCAACCAAAAAATCGAGAAAATGTAGCATACAAATTTTATGGCTCTCACCCAGTGAATTGGTTTTCCAATTTTTAAACCACATCAATTCAATAAAACGAATATTAATATTTGTTTAGGTTTTTGGTATTAGCGATAGATAATCAAAGATATCGCGCAGCCCTGTTTAAATGATTTAAAAACATAAGTCTATTTTTGGCCCAGTTTCATAGTCAAATTTAGTACGCCTCAAGTGCGGCGCTACACTAAGTACATGACGACACCTACCTAAACTTGGATGGAATGGGCCGTTCTCACATAGGAAACTAGCCCATTCCATTCTGGTTTAGGTAGGTGTCGTCATGTACTTAGTGTAGCGCCGCACTTGAGGCGTACTAAGTCTGACTATGAAACTGGCCCTCATCCTACGAGCGTATATTTAATTTAGTTACTTATTTTTTACGTTGCAAGCCTGCACTATGGCTTAAATTAAACTCCCTAGAAAAATCGGTCATGTAGATGTGGACAAGCTATGGCTGATAATTTATTCAAACACTAAATTAGATTTGGAATAACATAAGTTTTGTCTAATTCTAAATTTTAAACAAACTTTTGTGTAGAGGCTTCCTTAAAAAAAAGGGCAAATTTATTTGTATGTATAGTCTTTCCGTCCACTTGCATTTGAGGTTTGTTGGAGACCTCTTTCTATCAGGTTAGTTTATCGTCGGTGAGGGGAAATAGGACCCTTCGACGGTATGATTAACAAAAACTACCATTATAATCAAATCTATTATAGTTTGAAAAAGGTTTCATTAAGAATAGTGTGTAATAAAAAAATAAAATCTTTAGGTGAAATTATGACCTTGATTAGTGTTTCTAAAACATTTTTATTGTGACCTCTTTTTAAAGATATCTAATCCATTACCTTTCTCAAGTTTTTTTCCGTGAAATGCTACTTAAAACATATGGCGATAACTTAAATCTATTTTCAACACACTTTAGCTAATTTTGGAGACTATGGCACAAACTATAATGTGTGATTTCATTCAAGTTAGCAGTATGCCTAACTTATCTTTGAGAGATAGACTACTAACTTATTGAACATAAACCTTTGACTACGTTTTTTAGTTACTTGTAAGAATAATGTTTACTGTAGACCTTTGTTTTTAGCCAAAAACAAAAATATAACCTTACATGTAGTGCTTTTTACAATATTTTGATATTATTATTATTAGCACCGCGTCTTACTACCCGTTCGGGTTATACACACTTACGCTAATGTGTAATGGTAGGGTGATTGTGAGATGAAATGAAGGACCTACAGTTTAACGTGGAATCCGAACCACGGTGGAGGCCTGGCATTCCTCACATTCACAAGATGTCTTGTCAGAGGTGAAGGAAGGGTTTGGTAATCAGATAAATCTTTGCCGGGACCGAGGATTGAACCCCGGCCGCCAGCATAGAAGTCTGACACCTTACCCCTAGACCGCCAGGTCACCANTTACACACAAAATACTACTAAATGGTTTGTTCACAACAACTAACTCGGGTAATATTTTCATTGTCAAATGTTAAACTTGGCTAAAGTAAAAGTGGTCAAAAACACAGTAAATTGAATTAATTAATAGCCAGTATTGTAAGCTTTCATTAAAAAAAATGTAGATAGTTTCTTGTGTCGCAGGATGAGACATGACTGACACATTCACACCCATACAAGACCCTGTCCTGCCATTTCAATTAATTTACTTTAAAAAATTACACCTTGATATGAGAATCGAACCCATGACCTTTGGCTAGGTGCACCAATGCTATATCACTGAGCTATCCAGGACAATGACATAATTTCTCAACTACACTGGATATCATCTCTGAGGGATTTGCTTAGTTACTATTGGGGCCCACGAAAATGCGGGTTACTTCCTATAAATTTAACCCTACCAACTCCTAACCCCTTTGCATAATTTGTATTTAAGCGGATAACCCGAACAGGTACTAAGACAGGGTGCTAAATATGTATTATATACTATTGGGTAAACAATGTTGTCATTTGGTTTTTGTGTGGTATTTCTCACCCATAAATATAATACAAATATTGCAACGCTGGTTCGTTGATATTTCAAGTAATTCTTTCTTACCCTAGCAAACCACCTTCCAATATAACTGAAAACGATTAAATTTGGCAACAGTTAAACGATAAAGAGTGAAGATAAAATTATTTTTCTATAAGATCCGCAGTTTCTTCAGATATGATATTAAGTGTAACTAATTGAAATATTATGTCGGTTAAAGTTGAATGCATAACCTAAGACCATCTCCATCTTCATTATCATACCCGTAATTTTTTATGTGTGTGTGTGTTGGTAACTTTTTTTTTATAGCTGATACATGAGCGGAAGAAAACCCAACAGTGCCAAAGCGGCTGAAATTGAAGACGTGACATTGAAATTTAAAGAGTCTAATGTCAGACCTAGCAAACCAAGTGCCAGGTAAGTTGTATATTTTATATTACCGGCACATCGGTTGGCAAAGCTGATGATTGACGGTCATAATAATAATAATAATAATACGCCATTTCCGCCTCTGCGGGTTGTCCACACCCTTTTCTATTCCTGTTGATCCATCCAAACTCTTCCCTCAGCCTCGCGTCTCCAGTCCGTTCCTTTAGCCTCCATGTCTTGTGCTTGGTCCATCCATCTTGTCCGTGATCTTCTAATAGTTCTTCTCCCCTTCTCTTTGTTCTTTAAGTCTTTCTTAGGCATTCTGTCCTCCATTCCCATCACATGACCTAACCACAGCAACCTTTATCTCTTCAGTGTATCTTCTAATGGTATAACTTTTAAACCGTCCCTAATTACTCCGTTCCTTATCCTGTCTCTTGTTACATTCTCACAGCCTCTCAGGAACCTCGTGTCTGCTGTCTCCAATCTACTTGGATCTCTCTTCGTCCATTTCCAAGTTTCAGAGCTGTATGTCATTGGATGTTAATGTGCCTTATATTACAAAGTTCTGGCCTCGATTCCATCGCCAGATTATATCCTTAACCATACAATAGAATTGTCCACTCTTCCATATCCCTTGTCCTATTTTCTCTCGGATCTTACCGTTTGCAGTAATTTTACTTCCTTGATAGCAGAAATGTTCCACCTTTTCGAGTTCCTTTCCATTGATTGATTGTTACTGGTGACGATTGCCGGTAGGGGAGTTAAACGTGGACCTAAAGCAACTCTAGCCGTTCTTTGCCGACAAACTCGCGGTGACATGCTTAAAATAAAGGGAGGATATGAGCTATGTTAAAGAAAGCTGGTTTGACCCAATCTACATTAAGATCCGTCAAAGTTGTTTCTACAGTTTCAAGAAAATATGTAACTTAAGGTTTAGTTTTTCAATTTTTAATAATAATATGGAGGTTACCGGTACTTATTATTTTTTATTACTGGATATTAGTACCGGTTCAGCTGGTTTACACATATATTAATTACGTTAAACCTGCTTCAGTTTGCACTTTCCTTACCATCCGGATTTCCTTTAATTCGGATTACACCCGGTTCCATTTAGTCCTGATAAACAAGGTTCCACTGGGCCTACCTAGAAGTTTGACGCGAACACTGTGATTTTACTTGACATCTTATTTTGACTCACAAGGAAATGGAAACATGATATCTCTATCAACGAATATTCGTTTCCAGCGCGAGCACGATGGATGACAGACAAGGTAGAGCCAGGCATGACGTGCAGACACACAGCGCGGTGGTTGAGACACACACACGCCCTGGTGCCAGGGTGGAAATGCAAACACTGGCACTCAGCAAAGAATGCGAGAATCTGGCATACGACACTATAAAACACATCCATGGGCCGGTGAGTTAAGAAACATAATTTATATTATTGACTCGCTGGCTTGGTGTTATAGTGATCAGAGCTCCTGGTCGCTGGCCTAGAGGCCCCGGGTTCAATCTCCCAGCTGGTATGTATGTATGTGAGGATACCTTCCCTGGCAAAATTATCGGGCTCTATCGCTCTTGCTCATAGAAATTCTCGTGTGCAGATACAATCAACCGGTTCTGAAGTGCATGTTAACTAGTTCAAATAAATAAATAAGTGTTGCTTTCTGGAAGTTCAAAGTTTCTATCAAATTAGGGCAAAAAAAAAAAAATTATTCATATGCTTATGAACTTTTATTTTTCAAGCCTTAAATATTAATATATTAGAACTATAATTTTGTGAAATTGCAGATTGTCGCTCCAAACCCTCAATCAAAACTAAATCTATAAACAATACAAAATAGGCTACATTTTATATTTGTTAAAACCGATTTTAAACATAATTTACATATTTGGCGCCTTTTGGTAATTATTTAACTCGCTTTCAAAAGAGGAAATGCATTTTCCACACCTCCTTAATCATGTGACCCTCCCAACCAATGAGATAGTCAGAGACTTGTACCAATAAAACTCATCAAAATAAAATCGTCTAGGGCAGGGAGTAACCGCCAACCTGTTAGCTGATTAATAAAATAATCCACAACAAAAATATCCAAGATATACTTGAAATGTAGGTTAAGTACAATCACAATAACATATATTTATAGCACAATTTGAACTAGTTATCAAACTTATAATTAGCAACGGATTCTTTCACTGCTATTGGTGCTTTTATTTTGATGCACGCTGTGATTGGTATTCCATATAAATTAGTCCTTAGAAAGTTTAAAGTTGACCAACTTCTACGGAGTACGGACAAGGACTCTTTAGACAGAGCAATCCGATAGTTTGGTATTGTTTTCTTATGGACCACGGACTTACAGATACAGAGTCTGTAGATGGGGTTAAGTGGGAACACAGGATATCTTGTTTTAGAATAATTTTAAAACTGATTTCTCCTCTGCGCAGGACTTTGTGCTGAAAGACCGCTCGTTTTACCGAGACAGGGGTGGTAACTTGGCCACCCAATACTGGATCAACAGTGGGACCCTCCAGGTTCAAGGGAGTGTGGATTATTCCAACAAGCAAGCCAACTCTGCTCAAGATCAGATCAAACTGTTCGCTGTCGATAAACTTGTGGGGTGGGTATTTGTAAACAAAAAAAATTGGTCGTTTCTTTACCTAAAGGTTTTTAACAGTTTAAACCTGAGGGAGTATTGGGGTAAAGAGGGCACGTAACTTTTCAGGTAATGTTTAAACTAACTCATCATCATCATCAACAATTGTTTTCAGCCTGTGACCGGGTCATTTTAGTAAAATGCCTCCGTCTTTCTCTATACGTCCACCATTCTGCCTTCTTTAATCACTTCTGTTCTTCTCACGCACACACTTTTTTTTATCTGCTCCTTCCATCTCTTTCTTGGCCTCCCTTTCGATCTTTTTCTCACATAAACATATAGCGTATAACCCGAACGGGTAGTAAGACGCGGTGCTAAATATTATTATTATTTTCCCCACATACTTTGTCGCCAACATTTTCTTTGGCATCCTCTCCTTCTGCGTCCTTATTATATCATGCCTATAACACTTAAGCTACTTTTCTTTGGTGTTAACCTTAATGGCCATTATCAGATGTACTGTGAACTGTTTGCACGGAAAGAAAAAAAACTATAAATGTTGCGAAAAATACGTGTCCTTCTCTAATTTGTCGAATGAGAGTGGTTATCGACTATGTATGGGATAGCAACCGCTTGAGGTGGGGATGTAAGAAATGTGAGTGAAGGGCAATGTTTTTGCATTTTTTTATATTAGCAAAAAAATATTTTGGCCAAAATAAATCAAATATTTCTCCAGTAGAAACATAAGAGTTTAATCTTATTCACATCATAATATCAACAGTTGTTGAATATCTGTCGAGGGTGTTCTGGAACTTAAAGACAACTTTTCTCTTCGTTTAAAAAGTTTCTCCTCTAATACTGGTATGCTCATGACAGATATTCAACAACTGTTGATATCACCGTGTGAAGAAAATTAAACTCTTTGTTTCTCTGAAGCAATATTTAACACTATTTTTTATCCAAAAACAGGTTTTGCTACAAAATTACCAAAAATACTGCACTTAACTAAAGTTTTGTACGTCTGCACCTTAATAACTAACTTTGTTCGCACTAAATGTCTTGTTTGATTGTTTTTTTACTGTAGATTAGTCATGTAGGGAATGAGTGACACTATTTAATGACTATAGATGGCGGGTCCACCATTTTAAGAACATTTTGTTTCATTTGTACACTTTTATAAATCTACTCTTATGCATTTTCTCGAGCTCATCCATATTGGGGTAAAGTGCTCGTATGAGGACCTGATGTTCGGGGGTTCAAACCTAGCCGGGGTTGAGTGATTATTTTTCTTGAGCTGTTAAAATCCATATAACAACTTACCTCGGAGGGGAAGTAAAGCCGTTGATTCTTCGCCAATCGTGGCATGTAAAAGATAAGTTTGGCCTCTTAACTCGGTCTGAGCTCGACTGCTGAGGACGGGGAGATCGAGGTTCAAATCTCGGTCGGGTGAATTTGGGGTGGTTTTTCCTAAATTGTTTTCCACTCTCCTTCCACGCAAATGCGGGTTCACTTCCTCTAATACAACCTTCCCAATTCCTAATCCATTAGCGTAATTAGTACTTAAAGCGTATAACCCGAACGGGTAGTAAGACGCGGTGCTAAATATTATTATTATCATCTTAACTCAGTCAGTAGTGTGTCTGCCTACTGAAGTAAGGGTTCCGGGTTCTTTTCTCACCTGGCATGGCCGATAAATGTATCGTTGGTTAAATGTGGGTTTCCCTTCACACCGTAATGAATTAATGGGTGAGGAATGAATGTTGTGATGGATTTAAATTGGTTTGTAAGTTGGGGTTGAGAACGCATGGACCAAGCGACAAAATGAATATAATTCTTTAACTTGTTTTCCCCGTTTTCCCACAGCTATGGTTTTGAGCGCACCCATTGTTCTGAAGCATTGGAGGCGACGGGAGGTGACGTGGGGTCAGCCCTCGAGCTACTGGCATCCCGGTACTTCAAAATGGGACTCAAGTTTGACCTGGCTTTCCCCCCCAAGCACTGTACTGTGGAGAGTCCCCCGAAACTTTCCGACCAAGAGCGAGAGGCCATCTTGTTGACGCGCGAGGAAGAGAAGGAATCACTTGCGGCCATTTACGAGGGCGCGTTCAAAGAGAAGATAGCTAACCGTGTGTGGGTGTTGGAACTAGAACTGGATTACTTACTAGAACTGTTTATGGAACCTGGTTCTCGACTGGGTCGTCCTACTGTGAACGGTGATTGGGACAGTCGATCGAACTCTAAGCCAAAGACAATTAAGAAAGATTTTTGTAAGTTTTACGCCAAAGGCCAGTGCAAGTTCTCGTATAACTGTCGATACTCGCATGAGTCTCCAGGTGTGATACCAAAAACTGAAGAGAAAGAGAGATATTTATTCGAATTAGAGGTTCGATTTCCTCAAGGTAAGAAAGTGGTCATATATTATTTTTCTTTGGTAACTAACTTCTATATTTATACCTGTTTCAGTGGCCAATGATTTTAAGGCGTTTCTCTCATGTTGGTCTTGCCTCTAAAACCCATTTGGGTAAACAGAGGTGGTTTTCCCTAAAAATATTTCCTCACACTCTCCATACAAATGTGAATATACTTCCTCTAAATTCAACCTTCCCAATTGCTAACCCCTTAGTGTAATTAGTATTTAAGCATATAATCCAACGGGTAGTAAGACACAATTAATAAAACTATATATATTAATATTTTTTTTCAAATCTCGATTATCCTCAAGGATTCGAGGATTTGATGATATCATTTATAGTTCTAATAGACTTTTAAGACTAACCCCCCACACCCCATCAAAGGTAAGCTGGACTCTTTTCAAATTCCCAATCATCATCAGCATCGTCAACCTCTTACAAGCCAGGCCAGGTCAGTTTAGTAAAATGCCTCCATCTTCCTCTATCCTACCACCATTCTTCCTCCTCTAATTGCTTCCATTATTCTCCTCTCAGTTGCACCCTTTCTCTTATCTGCTCCTTTCATCGCTTTGCCGATAATGTTTTTAAAAAACTATTTGATTTGATAAATACGGTATATTATGTCTTTCGACTAACTAAACAGCAAGTACAGCCGACGTATCTTTCTTGCTTAGACTCGCAGTATCCAAGGGAGTGTCCCGTGGTGTTCCTGAAGACCAACGCCTTGTTTGTCCCACCAAGTGCTCTCATCCACATAGGATACAGGCTTGTGCAGGAGGCACGGACAATCGTAGGGGAAAACTCTCAAGGTTGTGTCTTTGACCTCGAGAACTTGCTCAAATATAACACCGATGAGATTAAAGCTGTAGCTTTAGGTAAGTACTCCTTTAAAACATCCACATTTTAGGCCTGGTTATTTATTTTTAGGATCTTGTTTTATATAAAAAAAATATCAATGGTTTTTTACCCGCTTCGGTGGTCGAACGGTCTAAGGCGTAACTCTAATGCTTGACTGGACTGCCGGTGATGAGCTCGAGGTTTGAATCTCGGCCAGGTGCATTGAGGATACATTTTTAAAAATGATTTTTTCACTTACCTGCTTCCATATTTTGGTAAAATTCCTTTAAATTCTACCTTACTCATCTGTAGCCCATTAGCATAATTAGTACATAGGTGTACAACCTAGATGGGATATTAGGGGTTTGCGAAGCTTTGATTTGGCCTCGAAACAAATATCAGCTTTGACTTGGCTTCGACAATTATGAATCTTTGCCAATAAAAATATTGACAGCTAAAATACTCTTTAAGTTCATTTACTGTTGTTCCACACTGTTATATGCTTAGCAAATCATTATTCATACAGAAAAAATCGGAGGTAATTGAATCGTAAGTTGTGATAAATTTAGTTATTATAATAAAATGAAATATTATAAACACCTGCAATAAAACATTTTACAGCTATTTTAGTGCATAAAATTATATAAATAATCACAATATCATATATTTTTAAGCAGAAATCAACTAGGAATTAAAAAAAGTCAAACTTTGGTTCTAGCGAGACCGTACTGTCTCTTGATCGTTCTTGTTGACTTTTCTTTCTTGCCAGGCAAGTTGGAGGCATTCCCGGATCCCGCCGAGTCTTTGTTCCCTCCCCCTCCCTCCAAGGAGTCCACTTCAGTCCAAGAGACAAACACACAGGGTAAAGAAAGGCAGGCGACAACACGAACTCCTAGAGCTGAAGTGTCTTTGGACGCTATACAAAGGTAGGGGTGTAGTGAATATTAACTTCCTACACTGTGTATCACCTCTGAGGGAACGACAAGTCTTATGGAGGAAAGCCTTATTTTCGCTCTCTCTCTCTCTCTCTCGGTTAACTGTTGATAAATCTCCTCGCTTTCAATTTTACCGAAAGGGGGTGTGCCGAGGTGAAATGAAGCTACTGGCAAACATTGACGGATTAGTGTCGCTAAATTTGTTTTATTTTTAAGGGAAGATTGAGAAAATAAGAGAATCACAGCGCTGTTTCCTTAATAGAAACCATAAATTTCCCTCAGAGATGATATCAGGTGTACTAATTCAAATTTGAAATTAAATTTTGGATGGTTAAAAAAATATACATATTCATCGTTGTTTTTCCACCTTTCATAAGTTCATCTTTTGTATTATAACCTATTTTACAAACACTCGGGTATTTCGATGCCGCTTGGAGTTTACCTCGGGAGCTAGTCTCAGCAGAAAGTGGGTTTCAGAGAGGATGTTGGCCTGGCGCGCAAGTTCCGAGAAAAGAAGAACCTGCCTCGATACAACAATTTCTGTGATAAACGGCGCGAGCTACCGGCGTGGGGCAAGATGCAGGAGATTGTCAGAACCGTGGCGAATAACCAGGTGGTCGTCATAAGCGGAGAAACTGGCTGTGGTAAAAGTACTCAAGTAAGTAAGGCTTTGTTGGAGTTAATTCATGATTCACTGAAATATTTCATTTTCTAGTATTTTAATGCTAAATTAATAGAAAAGTGTCAGCCTTGATAAAATGGTCGATATAAATTATTGAATTGTGTAATTTTGAATCAAATATCTCAACATAGTTTTTTTATGAAATAATCCAAATAATTTAGCTTATAATTTTTGTATGGATTAATTTGGTGAAATATTGGCTTCACAAATCTGAACATGCGCTTGAAAGAATCGGAACATATTTGTAGCCACCCTGGATATCTAAGGTAAACATCTCATTTTAGTTGGTACACTTGAGAATCACTGCTTGAGTCCTGTCAGAAAACTTAAAGCATATAGCTTAGAACGAAATCCGCTTCAGTGGTATAATGGTCTAAAGTTGTTATTCTTGCAATAGACCAGACTTTCGATGTCCGAGAGATTTGTGTTTGAATCCCCCAGTTGAGTGTATTGTAGGTGGTTTTTCTTAAATGGTTTTCAAATCTCTCTCCATGCAAATAAAGTAGGGGTGGTCGGGCAGTAAATATTTGTATCGGGCGGGCATTACAAAATTCCACTCGGGCGCAGGTAGATTCGGGCGGATATTTCATTTTGCAAACACAGTAAATATTTGTATCGGGCGGGCATTACAAAATTCCACTCGGGCGCAGGTAGATTCGGGTGGATATTTCATTTTGCAAACAACTTTGTGACAGGCCTTTAAAATTTCAAATTATAAGTTTAACAGTCTAATTTAATTTAAGAAAAAGATAGAAACAACTTGGTCACAGGCCTATTAAATTTCAAATTACAAGTTAAAACAGTCACATTTGATTAAAAAAAACTTTTTTAAAGGCTTAGTTTATGCTCAGGAATTATTTTTGTTAATACAGTTAATATAGCTAGTATGCACGAAACTTGGAACATACCTAAATCAAATTCGTGTTTACTCTAAGCAAAATGGCCGTTTCCTTTTTATTGTTCATTTTATGCCTACTTTTTTAAATTTGAACCCCGATTTACCCATCATTGGCAGTCTCGGTATATTTAGAGAGTGAGTCTCTTAGGCCATGTTCTTAAAATGCGGTCCCTCGCCGTGCACAGGTCCCCCAGTTCCTACTGGATGATTGGCTGCTCTCATACAACTCTCAGAACAGGAGACACGTGGAGATCGTGTGCACTCAGCCGCGCAGGCTGTCTGCCATAGGAGTAGCCGAGAGGGTGGCTGACGAGAGGGCGGAGAGGGTCGGTCAGTCGGTGGGCTACCAGGTGAGGACATTTCGACATTTCACCAAATAAAGTAATACCTTTTGGATGTTTAATATCTGAATCTTTTTTGAATCTTAATATATGGTAACATTCATTTGATATTTCAAATCTAAATAGATCTTAGGCGGGGTCTAATTTGAAAATATAATCTAGAAGTCAATATTCCCAGATTTACATTGGATTTTTACAGAAACTAAAATTATTTCAAACACCGGCCATGAAAGTCTTCATAACAAATCCTCTTTTTGAGTTGTTAAATTTGCAAAATTTGTTTAAGGTATTATAGATATTTTGAAATGTTTCTCTTTTTAGATTCGCTTGGAGAGCAAGATTTCGTCAATGACTCGACTGACATTCTGTACGACGGGTATCTTGCTCCGCCGACTGGAGGGGGACCCCCACTTGTCCATGGTGTCGCACATTATTGTGGATGAAGTGCATGAACGCAGTGAAGAAAGGTTAGCTATGTGCCTTGTAGTATGTCGACATTTTCAAACAAATAACTTGACCTTTTAACATATGATAACAGTATGCAAAGCGTGGAAAACTTCAACTGTGCTTCGGTTATGTGTTAGCTCCGTCTTTGATTTCAAAGTAAAAGTATGGATTTGACAATTGAAAACTCTCGTCAATAAAAATATTTTAAGCTAAAATTCACTTTAATGTTCAGATAACAAAAATCTAAAAGAATAAAAATACATGTTATAATAATAACTGTATTTACCAGTTTTGGGTGAAATATGTTGCAGTTTAATATTCTTTAGATGAGATTTAATACCTACCTTTATGTTACTATGTAACATTATAATATTCTTTTAAAATATTTGAACTCTTGATTCAGCTTCGGGGATATTTCATAATATACCATTTTTCTCCACTTTGAATTGAAAAAGTATACCTCTTATATCCATAATATAATATATTGTAGCACTGATGATATTTTATGGTCTATCAATCTAAGTAGCCTAATGAGGATACTGGGAAGTGGAGGACGTTACATAATAATAAGTTACATACCCTGTATTCATCACAAGACATTGCTAGGATAATGAAGTCTCGTAGATTACTGTGGGCAGGATTTGCAGGGCATTGACTGGCGAAACCAATGGGAAGACCTATGTAGATGGGAGGATAACATTAGAATGGACCTTAAATAGATTGGTTTTAATGAAGTGGACTGGATAGAAATAGCTCTAGATAAGAATATGGTTTAATGAGGTGGACTGGATAGAAATAGCTCTAGATAAGAATATGGTTTAATGAGGTGGACTGGATAGAACTAGCTCTAATTAAGATTATGGTGTAATGAGGTGGACTGGATAGGGATATGGTGTAATGAGGTGGACTGGGTAGAACTAGCTCTAGATAAGAATATGGTTTAATGAGGTGGACTGGATAGAACTAGCTCTAGATAAGAAATATGGTTTAATGAGGTGGACTGGATAGAACTATCTCTAGATAAGAATATGGTTTAATGAAGTGTACTGGATAGAACTAGCTCTAGATAAGAATATGATTTAATGAGGGGGACTGGATAGGGATATGGTGTAATGAGGTGGACTGGGTAGAACTGACTATGAAAGATAGAGGGTTTAAGTACAGCAATGCACTTTCGAGTTCCTAATGTCATAGAGCAAGAAGGTATACTATTCTGTTTTTTGTATTATTCATATCAATGTTCCTCTATTGAAATCTGTCAATTTAAGATCCTAAAGAAGCGCAGCTGTCGTTCAAAACTTGACTATAAATTAAAACCACAATTTCAATGATCATGGTAAATGTTTGTGTTGCTGTCGGTGCATAGTGACTTTTTGTTGCTGATCCTGAAGGACCTTCTGCCAGTGCGCCCTGACCTCAAGGTCATCTTGATGAGTGCCACACTCAATGCTGATCTCTTCTCCGAGTACTTCAACAAAGTGCCCACCCTCCATATAGAAGGTAAATACCATGACCAAAAAAAAATTAGCACTTCATCTTAGTACCCATTTGGGTCATATGCCTCTGTACTAATTACACTAATGGTTTAGGAATTAAGGTTTAATTGATAGAATATGCACCGGCATTTGCGTGGGAAACTATTTTGGAAAACCCACCCTCAGTGCACCCGACTGGGGTCGAACCCTGATCTCCCGGTACTCGGAAGTCTAGTCTAACATTAAAGTAGTGCGCTGGACCACGCTGCCACTAAAGAGGATCAAAAATATTGTGTAAAATTCAGGTCAAAATTTTTAAGTGTCAAATTGCTATGGATAATAAAAATTTCAGCTGAATATTTGATCATTTTTAAATTTTAAATATTTGTCTTTTGTAGCATTATGATTGTCACAATAACCAAAGCAAACACATATTTACTGCTTCTCTACCAACGATCTTTTTTTAGGGAAATATATTTTTTTTATCGTGAGAACTTTGATTGGTTATAGGAATATTAAGAAACAATTGTAATAATTCACTTGATACGATACTTTTTTCTGGCAATTTCAAGCAAAGAGGGCAACAAAATAAAATTCTCCTACTTAATAAATATTTTATGGTTTTTATACTGTTAATCATTAAAATTGACCTAATATTACACCCCCTACATTTTGATAATTATTTTATAGTAATAGAAATTGATAAAAATAAAGAAAAAGTAAAAATAAACTAATAGGTGTAAATTTAATGAAAAAAGCTAAAAATACAAATTTTTAGCACAAATCGAGTAATATTTTGGCATTGTTGCCTTTATAAAATAAATAGGGAAGGGGGAGTACACTCCACACAAACACTGAATTACTCCATTTTGAATTAAAAAAGAAACTGCTAGAAAAACACTGTCAACTGTTACACAAGATGTCACCTTTGTGTATTCGATTCTTCCCACATTTTTCCTCTTTATCTAAGAGGGCTTTCTTCATAAAATTTACAATTATTAGTTTATTTTTCGCTTTTCTCTGTTTTTATCAATTTTCATTATTATAAAATCATTTTGCCGTTGGTCCACCTCATTTTTAAACTAACAAATGATATATAAATCCTGGGTAGTAATGAGCACACGTTTCTCTCGTTTATTTGCCAAGGCCGGACGTTTCCGGTCACTCAGCTATTCCTGGAAGACATCTTGGAATCCACGGGATATGTTTTGGAAGAGTATTCTAAATATGCTCGACGTTTCACCAAGAAGGACCTGAGTTCTCTGGAGACCATACTTGAACTGGCGGACATCCAGAGCGCAGAGAGCGTAGTCAATCCAAGGACCAACGATGAGGACCTCAACATCGCTCAGATGTGCAACAGATACGGAGGTGACGATAGGATTCTTGACCCATTTGGGGGGAGGGGAGGGGAGGTGTCCAAAACTGTCCTACCACACAGGCTGGCTAGTAATGATTAAAGGAGCAGGGGGTGGAGAAGGGTTGACCCATTGGGGAAGGGGGGTGGCGAGTTTCCCGAGTTAAGCCCCTAAGTCTCGCCATACAAGCTGGTTAGTCGGTTGGTATAGGGGTGTTGACATCCGTATGCTTACTGAATGAAGTACAAATAGAAGAAACTAGGAATGAAACCTTCAAATTCTAGAATCCTTAAAGATGTTCAATATTTGAGAAATATCGGATTCGAGATTCATAAAAATAAAGTTTTTAAAATAAAAAATCTTTAATTAGAATTTGTTCTAGAACTTCAATACTGATTATTGGTAACTCAGCCCCAAACACAATTATAGGATAAACTTAACAACCAAACCCAAGACCAGTAATTTAACACTTAACTGAATGTTAACACAGTATAAATCATAATGAATGTTAAAATTCAGTTACTATTTATATTTTCTATAATTTGGTCAAATTTCCTCAAATGTGCATAATTCTTTCCGAGATTCGTTTTTCAGATTTGTAAAATAGTAGATTCGGACAATTTCTAATAAAAACACTCAGATTTACCGACTTAGGTTCAAAGCAGGTGACACATTGGGTTGCGGTTTTCTATATTGTACTTTAAAAAAACAATGGAATTGAGGCCAGGCAAACTGTTTGACCATCTTTTGAAAATAACAAGAAATTTTGAAACTTTTTTTAAAAAAAACTTATTAATTACTGTAATCCCATCTTCTGTTGTCAAATGAAGACTACAGAAAACTACACTTTGATAAGCTTTTCTAGTTCAAGTATAACCATAGGACTTATTTAGTTTTTTCAATTTGTGCTGTGTTTGTTATTTTATAGATTACAGCAAACAAACTTGCAAGACTTTGTTCATGATGGATGTAGTCGATGAAACATTCAAAATAAACAATGACCTGATAGAAGATATTCTGGTGTGGATCATAGAAGGGGATCATGAGTTCTCAAGAAAAGGAGCGATTCTGGTAATAATAATAATAATAATAATAATCCACGAGGGCAATCTGATTGTTGCCGTGCTCCACTCCCCCAACTCAATCGAATTGTATATATTTGTATTTTTCCCCTCCAGGTATTTCTACCCGGCCTCGCCGAAATCTTGTCCCTCCACGACCATCTCCAGAGCAACAATGTTCTAGGAGCGCAGAACGGCAGTGTGATGTTGGTACCCCTCCACTCGACGCTCACCAGCGAGGAGCAGGCGATGGTGTTCCAGTAAGACAAGTTTTGGTTCTTGAAATCTCTACCGACAATTTCTCTTTGAATTAAATTTTTCCGCATTGGCTCAAATATAGTTAATTGATTTTCTCCTAAAAATTGTCTTTCATAAGTGGAGCTCAACATTTTTTACTGAAAAAAACCCCTGCAGATTCATATAGAGCTATCTTTTGAAGCGTGCTGGAACTGTATCGGCTGGCCGGCGGGAATCGTTACTCGCTTCTAAAATAATCTCAAGGTTAAAAGGAAGGAAGAGGATTTTCACCCTTTAGTGTTACTGAACTTGTAATTCACTTGGTCGGCGTTAGTTGGTGGAAGAATCTCTGATGTGTTAGTATTATTATCAGCACCGTGTCTTACTACCCGTTCGTGTTATACGCACTTACGTTAATGTGTAATGGTAGGGTGATTGTGAGATGAAATGGAGGACCTGCAGTTTAATGTGGGATCCGAACCACGGTGGAGGCTTGGCATTCCCCACATTCACAAGTTGTCTTGTCAGAGGTGAAGGAAGGGTTTGGTACTCAGATAAATCTGTGCCGGGACCGAGGATTGAACCCCGGCCACCAGCACAGAAGTCTGACACCTTACCTCTAGACCGCTAGGTTACCTACGATGTGTTAGTAATACTAAGAAATCGCCCATGGCAGATCTGTGGGTGATTGAGTTGAAAATAATACTTCCTCAGTGTCTAAAGTAAACAATAGAAAGAAAAGCTATTATATTAATTTTAAATTAAGAGCAATACGTGAGGCGCAGCAACAAATAACGTATTGACTACTAAAAAGTTTGGTGTTTCTGAGACTAATATTCGACTTAGGAGGAGAAAATGAATAAATATTAGGAGTGCCTGCGCATCAAGAAAATCGTTTATAGGACCTAATAAAACTATGGCAGATTTATTAAGGTTTTTATCTCGAGGTATATTTGAGACCTTTTTTTATTGTTCATTTAGAACGTCTTCAAAATTTTAGGGACATATTATGTGAGCGGCCATACCATATTCGGGCCAATACAGTATATATGTTCCTGGTGTTTTAGTTTCCTCCTTTAAGAAGTTGCGTCGCACATTCCACACTCCCTACTGAGGAGTTTCATTGGAATGAAACATAGAACGAGGGCTTGGGCAGTAACATTCGATTTTATTCAAAAAGTGGGATTTGTGTTCTTTTCATTGTGATAGCTATATTGTGTTTGTTCCCTTGTTATTGATTCCTATTTCTCTTCTCTCTAAGGAAAACCTCTCTTTGCTTTGAGATAATTGTATTACATTTGGAAGAAGGTATAGTAAAAATGGGTAGAAAACATATAAAAGGGACAAACACAATATGGCCTTTACAATGAAAAGAAGAACACAGCTCACACTTTACAATGCTGCCACTGGACAAAGAGGTATTGGTTGCCTCTAAAATAAAATGGATCGTCACCGCCCAATCCCTTGATATAGGTTTCATTCTATCGGAACTCTTCAGGGAGGAGTGTGAAACGCGCAACAAAACTTCCTTAAAGAGGAAACAAAAAAAACACAAAAGGGAGAAGATGGAAAATTGTAAAGAATGATAGGACACAAAGATATGAACATGTAAAAGGTATAAAATAACTATGTAAAACATCATTTTTAATTTTTCCTACTTTCAAAATGGAGTTGGGGAGGGGGGGTATTTAAAATAGTTATTTTCTTCCCGTTTTCCTCTTAGTTAGTAGAGGCAATTTTGCTGAAATATAAAAACTTTGTTTGTGTTACTATGTTTGTGTGACTTTTTCTACACACTATATTTACAAAATATAAATTTTCAATTTTAGTTAACTCTCATTCTCTTAAGTTTTTTTGATTATTTTTTGTTAAATTCTGTCTACTAGTAAACCGAAGCCAGGTGTTCGCAAGATTGTCCTCTCCACAAACATAGCGGAAACTTCGATAACCATAGACGATTGTGTGTTTGTCATCGACACCGGGAGAATGAAGGAAAAGAGGTATTTTTTTGTTTGTTTATAGTTACTAACTAATAAGGGTATGTGTGAAAGTTTTGAAAGTTTGATGGGGCTCGAAAAAATGTCAGTTTTGACTTCACTTCATGAAAAAAAAAATCCTGCTTTTACAATTATGAATCATCATCATTAAAAATATTGATATGTAGTTAAAATATTCCCAATTACAATTCTGAGTTTGTTCACATTTAGTGTAAGATTAATGGTCTGGGGTCTGGTTGTTAAGTTTTTCCTATAATAATGATTTGGTCTAAACCACAAGTAAACATCATATTAACTCTAAAAAATCGTTTAAGTTAAAACTTGAAATATATATTTAAAAAAATCTATTTTTAAATCTTAAATTATGTTCAATCCTGGGAGTGTAGAATAAATGAGAAAAGGGCAATTTTTTTTTGCAGTTTTCGCAGCGAAAAATAAATCACATATCTCTCCAGTAGCATCAGTATTTAGTTCTTCACACATGGGGCTGATATCAAGAGTTGAATATATATCATGAGTATAGTTAGCGTTAGATAAAAAGACTTTTTAAAATTAAGAGAAAAAATTAACAGATATTAAGATATTAAAGACTTTGTACTGGAGAAATATTTTATTTATTTTGCATAACAAATTTTTGTTGCTATAAAAAACTGCAAAAATACTGCCCTTAACTCGTTACCATTTCACCTCGGGTATTAAAGAGATTTGAAGGGCCAACCCCTAAAACAAATAATTTAAGAGATATCTACGGGACGCTAGTGATGGTATGTGTGAACCCGCAGGTTTGACTCGAACAAGAACATGGAAAGCCTGGAGTCTGTGTGGGTGTCTCGGGCGAATGCCCAACAGAGGAAAGGTCGTGCGGGGCGCGTGATGCCGGGGGTGTGCATCCACCTGTACACCAGTCATCGTTACTATACCAGAATCCTGGCGCAGCCGATTCCAGAGTTGCACAGGGTCCCTCTGGAGCAATTGTTGCTCCGTATCAAGACCCTGCCCCGTTTCGCGGACAAAGACGTTCACGATGTGTTGGGTGAGTGTTCACAATATTTATCCGTGGGACTGTTTCTTACCTATGACAGGATAGTTTTAGTTAACTTCTTCCATCTCCCTCTCTCTATTCTTATACCATTCTTCTCTCACTCCCACACTTGTTGTCATCTTATACCCTCATCTCTAACTTATAGTATATAGATCATATTATAGTTTTAAAACGGATTTATTTAATTATCATGTTTAAAATCAAGATTATTAACGATTAAATCTAAGGGATAGGAAGGAGGAATGTGGTTTCTAACCCTGGAATACTGTCATTGTTTAGTGCTATATTATTATCAACACGTAAATCTGACGGAACAGCAGATAAAACCTTACGCAAGCTTCTTATTTAATCTGAAGAGTAGACTGATGCTTTTGGTTGAACTGTAAGGTTGACTCTCTACTCTCCTGACCTGATGAAGCTGTCTGTGACAGTGAAAGCTTGTCTTCAACAATGTGTTTTTTAGTGTTATATCTAAACAATTTCTACTCCAGTATCACCAAGGTAAGTGTGCTGGCTATCCCTCCTAATTTAAAACTATGATTTAGTCTAGTGCTCTATACCACATAACCTTATTTAATCTGAATTTATTCTTTGGTTTTTTAAAAATTCGATTTGATTAATCACTAAAACCATTAGCGTAATTAGTACTTAAGTGTAGAGCCAGAACTGGTAGTAAGATGCGGTGCTAAATAAAATAAAAGTTGTTAATAATTTTGCTTCACAGGTGGAACTATTGAACCCCCATCTGACGAAAACATCGACTCGGCTTTGGTACGGCTACAACTAGTCGGTGCTTTAAATGTTGAAAAAGAGTTGACTCCTCTTGGGCGTCATTTAGCATCGTTGCCTGTAGATGTCAGGTTGGTCTCTCTTCATACACTCTTATATTATATTTGGAAGAAGGTACAGGAAAGGTGGATAGAAACACATAAAAGGGGGACAAATACAATATGGCCTTTACAATGAAAAGAAGAACACAGTTCACACTTTACACTGCTTTTTTTTGATTCTATTAATGATTCTATTATAATGGATTGTCTGTGACAAGGAGGTCAGATGGTCTCGGGTGCACTGAAGGTAGTTTTTCCCTAAACGGTTCTCTCGTTCTAGCTCCATGCATATGTGGCTACATTTCATCCAAATTGAACCTTCCTTATCTAGAGGGTAAACATGATGTAATAAATAAATCAAAAGGTGGGTTTTTAATATCTTTAATGAGAAGGACATTTTTATTGATTTTACACGCCCTCCTGATGAGTTCCGATAGAATGAAACCTAGGTCGGAGGATTGGGCGGTAACAATCAATTTACTTCAAGAGGCAGCCATTTCCTCTTTGTCCAGTGGCAGCACTGTAAAGTGTGAACTGTATTCTTCTTCTCATTGTAAAAGCTATATTTTGTTAATTCCTTTTATTTATTACCATCCATCCTTCCTGTTTTAAAAAGAATAAATCAGAACTTCGCCAACAAATGGTAGCTCATATAACCTTTTGACATATGGAGGAGGGGCTGTAAGATAAATATTATATAACAAAATATATCTCTAAAGGCGAAAAAATGTTTTCTTTAAAGAGAAAAAACGTAATAAGATTACATTTAGCATGTCTTTGCATTGACCTGGTATTGATGCTTACGGCCAGTGTGTTTTCATGCTCCTGTTATCAAGGCTGGTTATGTGTATTTATGACCGAGACTATATCAGTCCTTGGTTTTGTAACGCTTTCCTTGATCATACTAAACCAATGAGCTGAGAATTGGGCTCCAACTTCAAAATACCATGACTCATGTTAGATTAAAATGGACAGCAATTACTAGCTGGAAATATAAAACATTAAGTAGGTACAGTAAAGTCTCAGAAACTCGACATTCTGTGTAACTCGACACGAGCATGTGCACACAGTTGTTGGCGCCATTCATCACAATCTAAGGTCATTCAACCTCTCAGTTTGTTTGTGTAACTCAAGGGGACAGCCATGCTCTGGTGTTTTTACAAGTGCTCTGTTTGTTAGTTTTACAATTCAGCAACGTGTTATTCGAATCAATACAATATTATATGTACAGTACTGTACTGCATTTCTTTATGTTACACGTAATATATTGTACTGTACGTATATTACTGTTACTGTACCTATAATATTCTATACTGTACTGTGATTCATCCTTGTTTAGTAAACATGACATAGTAAACATTCATCTCATGCAAGTTCATTGACATTTCAATAACTCGACACCATCTCAGTCCACATTAGGTCGAGTTTCAAAAAAAAATGTTTCTTTATGGATAAAATAAACTAGGTTATTAGAATATGATCTAGGCCTATTTACTCTTACATACATACTTCATGTTTTCTGTAGGTTATTTCTGGGAAGCTATGTTTAACTTGGTGTGTTGTGTAAATACTAGGCTTAGTCAAAAATAAGCACCAATCTAACTAATAATTCATTTTCTGTCGATTTGCAGTACATGAAAGTTTACCTAAATTAACCTACTAGCTGTTGTATCTACTCTACCCCAATCACCATTTTTGTTTACATAAACAACTCCAAGGTGGTTTTCGTGCTCTATCCTGGTCAGAACCACTTGGTCGAAACACTTGATACCAAGACGTAACCAAGTCAATCATGAAAAGTTGCTAATTAAATTTTAAAAGCCTTTTCTTAAAAAAAAACCTGTGTTATTTACAATTTGTTTAATATTTTCAGGCTTGGTAAACTCATGTTGTTTGGAGCAATATTCTGCTGTGTGGACTCTGCCTTAACCATCGCAGCGTGTCTCAGTCATCGCTCACCCTTTGTTTCCCCGATCGGTCATCGAGATTTGGCTGACGCCAAGAAAAAGCAGATGGCAGCTAGCAACAGTGATCATCTCACCATGTTGGAAGCTTACAAGGTTGTTTGCATTGCTGTGTCGAATATAAGGTTTTTTGTTGCTGTCAAATAAAACTACTTTTAGTTTTTAAATCAAAGTCAAGACAAAGGTTTAGGGGGGGGGAAATAATTGCTCTGATATTTTAACTATGTTTACTTTATTGATGTCGTTTAATCAATAGTCAATATCATAATATTGTTAAAAAGCTGTCCTAAAAATAATATGTTGAAATATGTT
>CABFOW010004559.1:0-54296 GCA_902141385.1 Timema californicum
TATAGTCCTAGCGCCATAATGCAACTAATAAATGATAATATAAACCTGTTTCTATGCTAATTCAGAAGATAAAACATTAGCCAAGCACCAAGAGTTGATACATTTTGTATAACCGGGTGAACCCAAAAGCGTCATCTCTTCTTTTGTCTTCTGATAATTGCCAGTTGCAGCAGATCCTCTTCGTCAGACGACTCCGTGAAGACTGAATTATCCCCTGTGCTATGTGCCATTCTATCTGAAAGTTCATGTTGCATGTCTCATGCCGTATGTTCCATAAAAAATGTTGCATGTTTCATGCACTTTCCGCTGTGAAAGCTGCCTAAGTCTGATGTTGAAACTAGCCCTATGATGAGAGGATAACCTCACTTATTTAGGTGGTTACAAGAACAATATTACAAGTTGGATGTAAACCCACCTTATGTACTACATCCAACGAAGATTTGAACCTTTATGGTACTTCCTCGCCCCCTGACAAACCAGGCGAGACTGGACCGCTAGTACGCGTGCCTATTGATGTCATCTTAAAATATTAACCCATCATTGTTTTCAGGTTTTTGGATTAAAAGTGCAACTTATCAAGAACAGCCAAATATTCATTTCAAACATGAATACTTGCTTATTGTGGAAACAGATAGGATTGATGCCCCTGTGTTATGTAGCACTTTCCGTGCATTCAACAAAATAACAAATAGTATAAATCGCTGTCCCATGGTAAAAGTAAGTAAGCAAACATAAGCTTACATCTAATAGATTTTTTTAAACTAGCAAAAACATTTATAAGTTAGGCCTTTGTTTTATTCACTTTTAAAGTAAATTTATTTGAATCTATTAGGCTAACAAAAACTGTTTATTAAAAAAAAAAATATTTGTAAATTGCTTCCACATCCATAAATTTACCTCTTAACGCAAGTTTGTAATATTTTTCTTCCTCTTTACTCAAATACCAAGTATATAAAAAAAAATTAAGGCATTCAACATTTTTCCAGTCACGAGAAGAAGATATAAATCAAGATGGTAAATTTGATGAACTGAATATAGAAATCCAAGTACAACTTCAACAAACGGATATAGCTTTGTCAGTGAAACTCTTTTTACTATTTGATTACAAACTATATGTAAGTACATATAAACAAATAACTTAGTATATTTAGGCTTGTAATCCTCAAATATTATTTATAGTCTACAGCAAGTTCTCGACTTCAATGTTAATTTTATTCTGAATGTTTCCATCCTATTTGAAAAACCATCCAATTCAAATGTTGCTTAAATACAATGTATATGTTCATTTCATAGGATAATTAAAACTAAAATTTACTCTGCTTATGAAAATGCTTTGATAACTTAACATGCATTAGACCAAGCTACCACTGATACGCTCTAGACCGAGCTACCACTGAAATGCACTAGACCAAGCTACCAATGACTTGCAACTAGACCAAGCTACCAATGACTTGCGCTAGACCAAGCTATCGCTGACATACATTAGACTGACCCACCACTGACATGCATTAGTGTGCTACCAATGACTTGCATTAGACTGTGCTACCAATGACTTGCACTAGACCAAGCTATCACTGACATGCATAAGACCGAGCTACCAATGACTTGCACTAGACCAAGCTATCGCTGACATACATTAGACTGACCCACCACTGACACATGCATTAGTGTGCTACCAATGACTTGCACTAGACCAAGCTATCGCTGACATGCATAAGACCGAGCTACCAATGACTTGCACTAGACCAAGCTATCACTGACATACATTAGACTGACCCACCACTGACATGCATTAGACTGTGCTACCATTGCCACATATAAATAGGAATTGGAAAGGTAAACATTTACAAATATAGTTCATTTCAAACCTGTGCCTCACATGGCAAGGAATTTTCCCACTGAATGACATTGACACCCTTATCAACAGAAGATGAGCGTATTCCACATGGAAAGCCTCGGGGTGGTCCAGCACAGCTCCAGTTTGCCCGGTGCTCGACTGGACGTCGTAGCTGACCTTCGTTTGATCCAAAAACAACTTCTCTACAGCAGAGGCAGGGACTCTCGTTTCAACACGTCAGTGTTTGATCTGACAAGGCTGGTCCCTGATGCGTTCAACCTACAGACGCTGTTCAAAGAGTATGCGAGAAGAAACGGTAAACTTCATTTCACCGAGTGACTATTCTACAGTCCAATTCTCATTGGAATAACCTTATCTGACAGCTATAAAAGTTATAGATTTACTTTCACATTTTCATTTGTAAGGGTGACCTGGCGGTCTAGCACTAAGGTGTCAGACTTCTGTGCTGGCGGCCGAGGTTCAATCCTCAGTCCCGGCACAGATTTATCTGATTACCAAACCCTTCCTTCACCTCTGACAAGACATCTTGTGAATGTGGGGAATGCCAGGCCTCCACCGTGGTTCGGATTCCACGTTAAACTGTAGGTCCTCCATTTAATCTCACAATCACCCTACCATTATACATTAGCGTAAGTGTGTATAACCCAAACAGGTAGTAAGACGCGGTGCTAATAATAATAATAATAATTCATTTGTAAGGTCATGTGATCTGCAGCTGTTACTTTTTATGGGTATTTTTATATACCTATAAAATAACAATAATATAGTAAAATGTTATCAATTTTGGCTACAAAAAATGTGTTTGTATTCCCTAAAAGGCCCTTCCTATGAAAATTAGATTTTATTTTTATTTTCATTATTAAGGTTGACCATCACAAAAAAAAACTTTCACACTGTCCTGAGGGTCTCAAAAACTATATTCTCTGGTTTTTTATTACTATTCTATGAATATGTATTTTTGTTAATAAGTGTAATCTCATTCTATCCACCTTTTCTTTGTTTATTTAAATATAATTAATTGCATAATACATGGAAGTGCATTTTTATCATTCCTTTGCAGTCTACATTTCTTTTCTCATTTGATCAGTTTCTTACACCCTCTTTTCCCATTATCTAAATTTCAAATATTAACAAATAAGCCCAGTCAAGTTATGCCCATACACAAATTGGTACCAAATCTTATAACATACAATTATCAACTATTTGTATACAAAAGGAAGCAATTGAATACAACGTTTTATGGCAAACCTTAAAAGAAATTGTCATGTTGCTCATTTTCTTTTAGAGTAAAATTATTGGTTGATTTGTTCATGACCTTTGTAAAATCATCACTTTTCCCTTAGATTCTCCACTTAGTTGTAAGGAAGTGCTTATTATAGCAGAATGTGGCTTTTTCTAACTTTGATTGCTATAATATATATATAATTTACATACATATTTAAATCATTAAATTATTTTAGATCGATATATATGAGACCATTTTTGCTTTGCACTTTAGAAACAACAAAATCCTACATTGGTTTGTCGTCGTGTGTAATTCTATCTTCTAAAAATTGACTTCATAAATACTCACTTATTGCAGTGAATAACAGCTTAGATAAGCAGCTCACTAACAGAACAACAGCAAACTCTTCTTTCCTTGGAATCATATTGCACACTGAATCAACTAAGTCAGTGTGATCCAACTTGTGGCCCGTGCTCACTGAAATTTAGCCCTCACAACATCCAGGTGGAAATTTAAAAAGAAACCTTCGATGGTAGATGTGAAATAACTAATAATTCTAACAAAAATATATATTTAAAAATGTTCATGATTGCATTTTATAATGCACCAAACCTGGAAAAAAAGATCAATTTTAAATATATCAATTTTAAGTAATATTGTATGCTGTTTTTTAAAGATTTGAGGATTCATATTTGAATTTGAGATTCTAAAGTATATTTAAGATTCACATTCGAGAAGTATAGGATTTTTACCCTGTCGCTACTTTAGAGGTGTCATCTTTTTAAATCGACAAACATTCTATCATAATATCATGAAAAGATGTGTTAGTCTTACAATCAGCAGATTTCAACACAACATTTTGCAAGGATCTCTTAAAACAGCTTGGTATCGCTCGGCAATTGTCTGAGAGACCAAAGTAGGGATGTGCCAAGTCCAAGTTTTAAATATGAAGCGAAATTGAATCTAATATATATGAAATCAGCCCCGGATTTGACTGCACCTACGCCCACGGGCCCAATAAATGTTTGCGTCTCTTTTTTCTACAATACATTGAAAACAAATAAAACAAACTTTTATTTTTTCTAAAGTATTTAAAATAATCACTATTTTAGGAATTATATAATAAAGAGTATTTATTAAATCGTAAATAAATAGCAAGTTAGGGTATTTTGATCAAAAGTGTTTGTTTTTTTAACTGAAAACAGAGGATGCATTCTAAGGTTACGGGAGAGGTTTTCTCTTAACCTTTTCATTAGCAAATGAAAGAATCACATCTTCATAGTTTAATTTTACACTGTAATTTTCATTTGCAAGGAAAAAAATTAAATAAATAAAAATAATAGAATAAAAAACAAATAATAATTAAACTATGAATAAAGAACAAAATATATGGCTGGTTGTAAAAATTCCCCTTTAGTCTTAGTAAATATCCTGTCGTACATTCCGATTTGGCAAGTATTTACAAAAAATTGTCAATGAAAATTTACCGCCCACATGACCCGTGCCTAAATCAGGCACTGTATGAAATATTCCCTAAGCTGAATTGTTTCAATATTCTTTGTTAGTTTTATGTTAGCAAAAATATTATATTGTAGTTATTTATGCAACTTTCTGCATTAAAATCACTTGAAAAATATTTTATCACAAAATATGTATATATCAAGTTATTATCACGACATACAATTTGATTACTCCAGATTTTTTCTGTATGAATATTAATCTGTAATATTTATAACAGCTCAAAATGGCAATAATTGACCATTAATTAAATATTTTATTTATCAACATTTTTATAGGTGAAGCTTCATAATTATTGAAGCAGAAATTTATTTCGAAACAAAGTGGAAGTTAATATTTGTTTTGAAACCAATACAAAGTTTCGCACACCCCTAGTATATAGGTATAGATATAGTTATAGAAATATTTTTTTCATTTTGTGTTTAAAGTAACTGTGCGTTCTGTTTCAGTAACCACTCGCCTTAGCAACGTGTATCCGCTGTGGACCGCAGGCCGAGCCCCGGATATGCCTTTTATTGTCTCTGCGCTTGTTCACTATCCCGAGGAAACCATCATGTACAGACCAGGGTTCTGGCAGGTCATCAAGTGGGCCTGGATTCAGTACTTGTCTGTATTTATAATATTTGTGTTCATATTTAGACTGGTCAAAGAATATGTATTCAGTAATCAATTAGTTTTTACCGTCAAAACTGTCCCATGGAAGAAACTTTTTTGATGTTAAAATTTTTTAGCACCACGTCTTACCACCCATTCGGGTTATTTCTCTAATGTTTTAAGGATGAGAAAGCTTAAATTTAGAGGAAGTGTACCCACAATTATGTTGAGAGAGTGTAAAAACATTTAGGAAAAACCACCCTCAGTACACCTGACCAGGATTCGAACCTCGATCTCCCCCTCACCGCGGTATAGTGTATTACGCCTTAGACAATGTGGCCAACAAAGTGGGTTGTTTTATTATTTAATGTCTGTAGCATGATAATCTTTCACAACTTGCACACCTTTTAAAATAGGAGGAAATGTTCAGGTATTATAACTCTTTGATAACAAGCTTTAACAGTTTGTTCCATTTATTATATCCGAGTTATTTTTTCTTGTACTAGCATAAAAAACATCAATATTTAACAATTTTCAGCAACTTGTATTGGTTAAATTCCTTATAAACAATTTATTTTCATTTTCATTACAGAGCCTGATTTAATATCTTTGAAAGTTAGAATAGAAAATAACAAATGTATCTCTAGAATCTCAGAGTCTTCAAGAGTGCCTTTTTATCCGTCCAATGTATAATCATTTAAACTGCAAATATGATATTGTCATGTTAAAACTTTACAAACGGTAGTGATATTTTATTTTGGATTGTTTATGTATTTATCTGAACTGGCATATTTTTATAAAATAAGTATACATTTTCATAATCAAGTTTGTTATTTCTACATAATATTAAAACTGAGCCTTTCACGACAACTTCTAAGACTTGTCAAAGCCTTAATTTAATATATATCATGACAAGAGGTATTTATTTTTTTAAATGTCCAATTACTGAGCCAAGGGACTCAGGTTCAATCCTTGGGATGGTCAGAAAATGTATCATTGGTGAAATGTAGGTTCTCTCTTTCACAGTGATGAGTTAACGGCAGGGGGTTGTGTCCATTCTAGGTATAAGTTATTTCATAAGTCATGTGCTGATATAATTAGTTGTTTCAGAAAGTGCACTTTAAATATCTGAAATAATAATTTTTTCAATTCATATTGAATGTGTGACTGAATATGTTATTTAGTACCTAATAAATATAGACACCCAAATTTCGTGACACATGTTTTATGAGCTTTCACTAGCACATTAAAATCAATATCAAAATGTTTTTATAGTGAATTGTAGTATTTTTTAAATTTTATACACACACTAAATAAAACAAAAGTGTAGCTTTTTGCAAAATTGACTACTTGGGCTTTTATGTGTGAATAATGGTCTGGCAGGTAAATTTTAATGAGCATTAACAATATAAAAACTAAAAATATTTTTACTAAGTAGCAGACGTTACAGTTCTTTGCCTTTTTTTTTTTAGTTTTGCCTGAAATTTCAAGGGGACGGGGTTACTGCATTACTACAAATATTGGTTTCCTTAAATCTCTATAACCAATTAAAGTTCCTAATTTAGAAAAAAAAATTCGGACAACACGTGTTTAATCTGGTTATTATGACAGTCATATTGTGACCAAAGGCAACTAATATTTTAAATTTAACAATGGAAGGAGCAGATAACACAAAGTGTACAAGTATAGGAATGAAAGCAATTAAACGCAGAAGGATAAAGGGAGATGGAGGCATTTTACTCAACTATCCAGGTAACAATTGAGTGAGAAATCTAGTTGTAATTTTTCTATCCGTAGCACTAACTATACCACTTATTTATTATTTTACCATTTTAGCCGAAAACAATTTATTTAACACAAATAGGAAACCTAATAATAAAACATAACACAATCAATAATTTTAATTTTGAAACGTAAAGTACAATTTCACAAATCTAGGTTGAAAGTACCGAATTGGAAGTGCTTGATGAAAGATACATTTTATTTGTTTGAATTTAAATTTTATTTTTCATATTCCATCTTAGAATTGATGTCCACTTCCAAATTTGTTTCCAAGCCCACGCGAATTTTTGAATTTATGAATCCGAATCCTACAAAGATTTATATTCGATTAAAAATTTAGAATCTAATTGAATCTTAGATTCAGATTTGATGAGCTTAGTTCAAAATTGAAACTCTAATTCATAGGTGTTTATTAAATCGATACAATCAAACTAGAAACCAGTTGAGTGGTAAAGTGAATAAAGAATTTAACTTTAGTTCCAGATCGTAAACAGAATCATGTGGGGTACATTTGTTTGAGACAGAGAATGGGAGCTAGGCCTACCTTTTTGTAAATGTTAATTAACCTTTTGCACTATTATTGAAAAAGATGGTGTGATCTTTATTTGGTGTTTCATCTCTTAAGATTAGGGCATATGATTACATATATTTTTTAATAAACCAAAAATTTGTCTAAAATCATTATCAATATTTAAAAAATTACTATTGGATTGGATTCAGAATCTTAATACTGTAAAATATTCAAAACATATTCAATTTGAAATATTATCATAGTAAGCCCAAACTAAATTATTTGATTCGAATATGAACCTATTTTTGAAATAAAATATTCAATACAATTTTTTTAAGTATGAAATTAAACTATGATTGGATTCAATAATATAAATTTAGCATGAAATTCAATTCGGACTAGATTCAAACCTCTTTTTAAGCATGAGATTTGATTTGAAATTAAAAATTATGGGATTCTCACAAGCTTAATTATTTTTTATTGTTATAATATGAATTTGTATTTAAAGTGATAAATTAATGGTCTGGGGGCTGGGTGTTAAGTTTGTCTTTCATTTGTGTTGGGCTTAACATTTAGTATATAAATATTTAATAGGCCTACTCATAGTAGAAGTTATTCAAAAGCAGGGGTGCACCCACAGGGGGGAGGGGGGCTTTGGGGCCTGAAGCTCCCCCCAGCTAAGGTCCTTCCCCAGAAAATTAATAATATTACAAAAATATGATTAGCACTTTGTTCTGTCAATTAATCAATTATATTTTGTTTAATTATATTTGATATAAAACAAATAATTCTGTGCAGTAATTAAGGCTTTTCAAAGGAATACTTTTTCTGTTGATTTTTAGCTCTATTGTAAATTTGCACTTAAATGAAAACTGGACCTGTGATACCGTAATATTTTCTAGAAATGGTTTAAGTCTTTACTCTCTGTACATAACTTTAGTACAGTAATTGAAATTATTATTTTAGAGCAATTATGTAAACATCATTGTATCAGGAAGAGGGGAAGGGGCAGTTATCATATGCCCCCCACCACCCTACCAACTGCAAATCCTCTGTGTGAAGAAGAATGTTTAAACACAGACCTATTAACCAGTTGTGTACAAAGTGTTAGAGGATAGGCTAAGGATCTGATTTTGGTACAAACTAGCTTAAATATTACCATTTGCATCCTTTGAAATCAAAATTTTTCTCGGGGGAGAAAAACCTGGACCACAGTCTTTTTAGAGGGCATCGCTGATTCTCTCTCTTATTCCCCTATTTCAAATCAAATTTCCAAATATTACAGTAATTTAAATATTTAATTGTGCATTTATGAAAATTATTATGCAGCTCAAAATCCTTGGTGTATTCCTGTCAAAAGGGATTAAAATTATGTTAAAATCGGGCTCAATTGATTATTATTTTGTTGTTATAAAGTGTTGTGGGGTTTTGTATAGCCAAATGAAAGTACAATTCCATCCCTATTAATGTTTTAATATTTAGCGTGTTTAAGTAAACTTTGTGTAATATTGTAATTAACATGTTTTTATGATTATCTTGTATACACATAATTAATGCACAAAATTTTATATTTCTTGTGAAAATATATTTTATATTTTTATTTCATGTCCAATACATGTATACACAAATACAATAATAAAAAAATCGATAAAAATAATAAATATTCTTTATTATATGAAAAACCAGTGAAAATAATTTTGATTATAAAATGTTGTTTCATGATACAGGATAATGTATTTGTACTCTTTAAATTGAGCAATTAAAGGCCAGATGTTCAGGGGATTGCAAATAATATAGTTCTTCTTAACTATAATGCACCTTTTTTTCTGTTCATTAAAAAGTCGTTTGGATTAGTCTTGAAAACTCAATTTACCCTTAATCTTGCAGAAAAACTTGCAAATACACATTTAAAATTAATAAAAGATTTCAATAAGTGACATTCAATTGACACACATAAATTAATGTAAAAACTAAAAACAAAATATATTATAATAAATATATGACCAAACATTTTCAAGGTTTTTAATATAAGCAAGGCAGTCTTATAAAAACTAGTTATAGCAAATAATTTTCTATAACTTTCTTGTAAATATACATTTTATCAAACCATTCTAATTATTTAATAACTACTACTAATCTAAGTCAATTCAATACAAACCATCCTAATTATTGTACAATAATTATAAATATAAATTCAGTTTGCTTATACAGTTCAAAAGAGGACCAAAAATAATCAAGCTAAGAATGCCAATCATTGGCTTAACAGATTGTGCCATGATTGGATCGGCAATAGGTAGCAGCACTGACCTACTTAAAACCCAATCACCTTCAAACTAGATTTAGTTATATTGGAACTCTTCAGTAGACTACTCATTGACTAACAATGTTAGTGATAATTTCCAAAACTTATTAACTTTAGTATATGATATTCCCAACTTTTATATGTTTGGTCAGCATTTAGGGAGCCAAACATGCAAATTAAAGAATTAAATTAGGCCTGTGCACTTTGTAAGAAAAAAAACCAAGAGAACTAACTTTGCGAGGGCAGGCTCAATGACTGAGCTTAATGTAAGATGTGGGACTAGTTCTAAACTGAAGGTGAGTGATCATCTAAAAGAAAAATGTATTGGAACTTGTATTGGGGTTTTAAGATGATGTTGGAGGTAAGGAAACAAATTAAGTATTTTTTTGATTTTTTTTTTTAAATATTGGGTCATGATAAAAAAAAGGTTCATCCCTTTAAAATACACACGTTGGAGCAAACTTAGGATAAAACGTTCAGATCAGGTCTAGCTTATAATAACCGTATTCAATTATAAATCAGATTGATGATAGGAAGATTAAAATGTATTATTTTATGTGACTATATTTGAGTATCACAGATATATGTTGTCATTCCTAATTCAGAACCTATGTTAAATAAGTTTTGGGAGAAAGCTTAGGCCTATTAAGCTGCGTCAAGACTATCGAGCCGAGCTCTTGTGTCTACATGCAGACAATTTTTCCTGCGAGCCTAACCTTGAACCTTTCTGCAAGACATATTTTACTTAAGAAAGTTATTTACTTTGGTGGATGACACACCCAATGGACATTGGAAAATTAAAATTGGCTGCCATGGTATATATTTATTTACACTAGGCAACAAAGAAAGAAATACACGACAGACGATGGTGGCAAACTCAATTGTACAAGATGGTAGTGGAATACATCGTAAATAGTTTGCTTTGTGACCTTAAATTTCAAGAAATTAGTGGCCATTACTAAAACTTTACTCCAATGTCACCAAGTGATTTTGAACTTCTAATTCAATTGGTTCTAGATAGCAAAAATATAATGCTTCTTTGCTGACCATGATTTAATAAGAAATAAACAAAAATTTAAAGATGCACGTGTATGGTTCGAGATTCAGCTTGCAGCGCTGTCCAATGAGCTATAAGCCAAGCCTTGTAGCATCCTTTGATGTTACGTCAAAATACCGACATTGAATGGGCCTACGTCGAATACGCGATGGACGTTCTACAGCCCATGTTCACACTCATGATGTGGTTTGGCTTGATAGTCTGGACACCATTTTAGGTTTACACAGGACCAAGATATGAATATTTATATGGGTCTCAGGATAGATTCCCATAAAGTTATCAAATTTTAAGTTAGAAGATGAAAAAGTCTTAGTTTATTGGTATTGTAGACTCGGTTTAACCTGATAGGTCTTACCTTGACCAATTTAAGTATGGGCCTATCTTATAACTCGGAAAGTCATGGGTCGATCTCAGAAATATGGCCGAGAATAGACGTGAATAGTGAAGCCAGTTGCCCCACATAAGGAGTTAAATAATTATCTTATAGCTGCACCATATTGTAAATCTACAAGGTAAACTTACCACCTTTTAGAGTGAACAAAGTGTAAATGTTTCCAATACATGCACATTCCATATAATTTTGTCAAAGATGGCCGATAGTGACAAGAATGGACAGGATGAGAGGAATAGTTAAAGGACCAAGTGCAGGACAAGAAAGAGAAGGCACGACTAAGGTGGTAAGGTCATGTGAGGAGAATGGAGGAGGAAAAGATACCAAAGAAGGCAGGAGGCCAAGCGGAAGACCAAGGAAGAGGTGGCTGACAGTGCAGATAAGTGTAAAGAAGAAAGGAGAAGACTGGATCATTGTGAAAGAGAGAAGATACATTGGAGAAGCTTACGTTCCAAACAGACCCGGCCATTAGTTGGAAACTGTCCATGATGATCTTTGTGTGTTTGGGAAATTTTAATTAAACCTTATATATTTTTATTGACGGTTCTGATTTCACTATGTTAAGGTGTGTCCTACATTCCTGTCATTCTAATAAACAAATTTATAGAGTTTCAAACGCCTTGTTTATGTCAACGCTTGAGGGCTCGTTGTATCTATTGTCTTCAAGAATTATAGAACTTCTTGGGTAGTCGTCAAGTTGAGCAAATAAGTAACGGTATTCAAACTTTCCCCTGTCATTCTGTGAAGAGAAAGTAAGTTGTCATAAAAGGACAAGTATGAAATGAAGTACAATGAGCAAAAACAATTTGTAGGTACTATAATAAAAGGACAAGTGAAATAAAGATTCTGAAGATACAGTTACACACACATACAAACATTTTATTTCAAGTTTTAACTTTTTATAAATACATTGTTATAAAATTACTTACAGTAGGTGACCTGGGGGTCTAGGTGTAAGGTGTCAAGACTTATGTGCTGGGGTTCAGGGTTCAATCCTCGGTCCAAACACAGATTTATCTGATTGCCAACCCTTCCTTTACCTCTGACAAGACGTGTATTAATCACAACTTGTGAATGTGCGGAATACCAGGTCTCCACTGTGGTTTGGATTCCATGTTAAACTGTAGGTCCTCCATTTTATCTCACAATCACCCTAACATTACATATTAGTGTAGATGCTTATAATTCGAACGGGTAGTAAGACACGGTGCTAATAAAAATATAAAATTACTTTTGTTTAAATGAGAAGTTACATCAAACATTATGCAATGGTTTATAGATCTCCTTTAAATTATTGTAAATACAAAAATATGTTTGCTAGCTTCTTACAAACTCAAGTAATTTATTTGTGTTAAATAATATTCAAATGCTTAATACATTGACAAAAGTGTTTAAAATGCCAATCTTGCAATATCTGGATTGTTGGTGAAAAAATTGTGATGAAAATCTCAACCGGATGCACTAGAGGGTAGTTTTCCTAACCACGCTAATTCAGGTGCATTTCATCTATATTATTCTTTCATTCCCCAAGACTTAAAATTAGATGTTAATCACCTTGATGTGCAATGTTGTTTGAATTATTAGATTAAAAGACCTATTTAATATCAGACAACTGCTACCTTTGAGAATTGTTCAAATCCTTGTTTAATTATAAATACAGAGCCAGAGTAAGTGATTAGACGTTTAGTAACGTGTAATCACATACAGTTCAAATTTCACTTACATTTTTTTTAGTATCCACAAAAATGTGAATAACTAATAATTTTTCCTTATTTTATTCTTAGTGTTGAGTCTTATTAACCGTTCGAGTTATACATCTATGTACTATAATGCTAATGGGTTAGTGGTGAGGAAGTTTTGAATTCAGATAAAGTATACCCATATTTCCGTGGAAGGAGAGTGGAAAATCATTTAGGAAAAACCACTCTCAGTACACTCGATCAGGATCGAACCCTGATCTCCTTATCATCGCTAGTCTAGTCTTATTCTGAGTGTGGCTCCTTAGACCATGCAGCCACCAAAGCAGGTAATTAATAATACTAAACACTATTCAAGTAGGTTTTCTTACCTCCATCATTTCTAAATGTACAGTGGCCTTCTGACGGATGCCCTGAAGGTAGAACTTCATTCTTAGGTACTTCTTTCCGTCTCGTTCATAATTAAGATGACTAGGAAATAAAAATGTTATAACACAATATTATGATTACTGTACTATCAGTGAAAAATAAACTATACTTAATATCTAAACTACTAGTATTAAAAATATTCTACCCAACAAAGAGTGTGGATTCAGCTAGGTCCTGTGATTCTCGACTTCTTAGGGCTGTTAAGCTACAATCTACAAAATTACCTTTTTTTATTATATATTTCTACAACTTTAAAAAAAAAAATCACATGCTTAATACTGACGGAAGAAATTAAAGAAAAATATGTTGATGCATCAATTGTAGGAAAATAAAATGGATGGTTTCCCTACATTTCTGCTTTGTATTTAGACAATTATTCCAAGTGGGTTTATAACATTTCTCTGACTTTTCCATTCAACAACAAATTTCATTACTTTTCCCGGTTTTACAACTGTGTAGCAACCCTGAATATAAATAGAATAGGTTGTGTTGGTTACTTTGATTATTTTTATATGCTCTAAAAAGGTACCTAAAACTATAAAGTATGGTACCCAAATTGGTAAACAACAAACCAAACGCCATGTTCCTTAAAAGTAAAGTTTGCTGATGACAGTGATGTTGAGTTTTGAATACCAGGCAAATGTACAGAAGAATGTTTATCTAGGTGCTAATCTCTTTCCAAATGCACATAAGGGCGCATTTCTTATAAATTTCACATTACTGTCCTCATTAGTGTAATAAAATGTGTAGTAAGATGTGGTGAGAAAAAACTGTTACCTGACATGTCTTCTCCTTCCTCGTCGTGTTTCTTCCCCGAACCCCTTGATTGGTTCTCCCAGCGCATCTTTAATCCGAGGTTCATTCAAACACCTCTCTAGTGAACGTCCATACACACTGTTGGGACTTTTACTTGAGAAAAGCTCATTGAAGATGGCATAAAAGAGAACACCTGTTAATCCAAATCCAGCGATAACTATCCCCCAATAGGAAGCTGTCTTGGTTGTTTCCTTTACTGAAAATTATTCAGACATTTTAATTACAAATTAGTTTTTATTAGTCTGTATAATAAATCCTATTGTTTCTAATTTTGGCTATAAATCGGGTTAATGGGCAAGTAGAGGGTCGTTTGTTAGGATATTACCTTAATAAATATAATTTTATTACATGGGTATTATTTAATAATTCATAGCCATTGTATTTTTTTATTATTATTTATAGTATTTAACATGCACTTTCTGAACTAACTTTACCTTTATATCAGCACACAAGACTTTCTATGAGGGAGAGCAAAAGGGCCTACCAATTTTGCCGGAAAAATTTATTTTCACATACAGTTCTGGGTTATATTACATGCCACAATCAACATGGGACCGACAGCTTTACTTCCCCTTCAAAGAAAGTTGTGCTACAGATTTTTATTTGTCGAGAAAAATCTGTCGACCCCAGCTGGGTTTGAACCTGCAAACATCGGGTACTGACGCAAGCACTTTACTCCAAGACCATCGACGTCAACCATAGCCATTGTAGAAGGTTGATAATTTTATTTCTTAATAGAACTAACCTTTTTTATTAAAATGTATGTGTACTATCTGTGCCAGATAGACACACAAACTAAAAAAATTTCAAGCTCATTTAGTCTAGTTTGTCAGTGAAGAGGTTAGAGTTTGAATCCCATCCAAGTGTACACCTTTTTCTTCCCTAACCGTTAGTCTAGGTAAGTGTGCATAGCACAGCCGGCTAATGATATGCGCAGCAACAAAAAAAAAAGTGCAATTAAATTGTATACTTACAAATGACCAACAGTCAGTTCATTACACTATCTTTTATTTGTACAGTAGTATGTTTAGCACAAACATAATGACACTATTTGTAGAGTGTATACCAAACTGATACGCGCACCTCCAGAGACACGCTAAGGATCTTTGGGGGCAGGCCCATACATTGTACCAGACTTATATTAGCCTAATCATAGTTTTGAGAGATACATTAACGGAAATTTTGATGTAATGTCATTGGAATGACATAAACCTTTTTTATTCCTTTGTCACAGTTTTGTTTAACTTCTCACAGAGATTTGTTAAAATTTGGAACAACAGATTATACTTTACAAAATAGCTGCAATGGTATGTTTGTTTCTTTTGTTTCAAGATACCATTTGAGTGGAAAAAGAATGGGAAAACAAAAATGAAAAAATTCACACGTGTAAAAAAAACTAACTTAGTATTTAGAGCGAGAATTTGAATCTCGATATTCCTGTCAACATCATTCAAGTACACA
Source organism: Timema californicum (assembly GCA_902141385.1). Classification (NCBI taxonomy): domain Eukaryota; kingdom Metazoa; phylum Arthropoda; class Insecta; order Phasmatodea; family Timematidae; genus Timema; species Timema californicum. The sequence continues at coordinate 15,642 of CABFOW010004559.1, forward strand.
TGGGGCCTAGTCTGAAATAAGACATTAAACCATTAAGTCACTGATCTATGTGCCAATTACACTCTCTTAATACCATTTACGCCGAGATCACAATCAACTTAATGTTCACTTAAGGTTAAATTAACTTAACTTAACTTAATGGACAGGTTCTCCTCGTGTTTTTAAATGGAAGCGATTACGATGCAGTTAACTTGACGTTCCCTTGCAGTTAACTTAACTTAAAAGATGTCCTGGGAGAGCTTTCAAGTTAAGTGAGCATTATATGAAAAGTATCATGTGATCTAGCCAGCCAATTATTATGGGAGTGACGTCTACAGATCCATTTAGTAATGCATTTGTTGGTTTTATGACCAACTCTAATATACAATATATTTCACAACTTATGGTATTATTAAGCTAAAGTAGAAAGAATTAAGATTGAACTAAAATAGGAAAGATAAATTTATCAAATAGTTATTATATATCGATAGAAATCAGTAAACATTCACAGATCATAAACACTTTACAAATATAGTACTTATTAGTACAAATCACAGTTATGTTAAGTGAATCGTGATCACACATCTGTTTTACTAAGTTAGGTGAACCTTAAGTGAATGCTAGGTTAAGTTGAAGTTAAGTTGATCGTGATTCCGGCATTACCCTACTCCTTAAGTACATTACAACCCTCATTTCAATAATCTAACATGTCCAGCAGTAATACAAAAACATAAGATTATCAGATGTCTAGCCAATTAATTCTAATCGTGCTGCTAAGGAAATGATGAAGCAGTGCGTTCAAAGAATAAGCTAGGGCCTCTATTAGAGTACAAAAAATTTATAATAAGCCAACCTAACTCAGCCTAACCTTTAAAATATACTAAATTAACAGCTAAAAGTTAAACATTATAGAAGAAGCTAGAGTCTAGGAATATGGATGAAGGCCAAAAATCAAACACCATAATTATTTTTTTAAACAAAAAAGTATGCCTAAATAAAAACACTGACCCTGTTCATATGTTGTAGGCGCACCAACCTCACTAGAAACTTTCACACTTGCTAGTGACTTTTTATCAGTATTTTCATTCCCATAAAAACGCAATTGTCTCGCTAAATAATAAGTGCCAGATTTTGAAGGAGTGTTGTATGTAACGCAACGCAGCACTGAAACGCAATTCTTCTTGCTAACAAAATTCGTGGGTCGAATTACAAAAGAAAATACACTTGACACAGTGCAAGAGTGATGATACATATTAAACAAGTTAAATACAAATAAACTCCCTTTAGTTATATTCATACAAATACTATCTGCTTTGAGTTTTATTTAAACTAGATATGTTTTTTTAAATATACAAATAGTTACAAAATAGTAAATTATTCTTTAATATAGTTAAATCTGTAAACAAAATATAACCACGGTACAAACAACGTTTTGTATGCAAGTGAACAGCTGATTAATGTAAACATCACAATCTTGAGGTTGGTAGTCTGATAATTCCTATTTTTCTTAAGATATTGTAAAATTTATCTTGGAAAAATAATGTATTTTATAAATATTTAAAATTAGTTACTACTTTATATTTGAATGGCCGTATTATATTTGATTATATATCTGTAAAAATAACCATTGATATTGATTTATATTATACCCTACCTTAAAACCGGTTTTTAACTCTAAAATGAAAGTGTGTGTGGTGTGACTGGTGTGTCCTAAACTTTTATTTCAAACAAGTACCAAGTATTTACATAATATAAAATCTTCACCTTTGTAAATGAGTGTAAGTGTATGAATCATAATGCGAAATACTAAACTAAACGTCAACTGATAAGATAACATTGTCTAAAAAGAGTAGGGATACAAATAAGAAGCTTAAACAGTGGTAAATAGAGCACTACATGTAGAAAGTCTGATGTTTGTTACTTCATTTGACATCTTCAAGGTGTTGGGCATTGGAATATGGTGAGAAATATATATTTTTTCATTCACTAAAAACAATAACTAAGCTATCCTTTATTATAATATAATCTGTTAATAAATATACCCACAACCAACAGTTTATTACACAATAAAAATTACATCAAAAAAGGGTTGATAGTTTGAAATGCTTATTTCTCTATTTTTGTAAAATGTATGGGCCCATTATATAAATGTATACATAGGTACTGTAAAATCAATTGGTGAAATAAATTCCCTTTGTATACTTACAAACATTTTATTTGGAGAACTACTTATAAGCAATTTTCATCAAGGCAGAGAGGTCTGGTTTATATTGATAAGCAGAATTAGCAAATAACAGTGGCGTTTATTAATAGAAGATTAATGATTCTAAAACCTTTCAGTAATATTTTATTCTTTGGTTATTTTCATTTTTTTTATCAGTGTCTGCCTATTTAGGTTACACACATTTAGCTACAACAATTTACTCTAATATGGTAGGGATGAGGAAGGAATCATTTAAGAGGTAATCTACACTGATTTTCATGGGAGGAGAGTGGGAAACAATTTAAGGAAAATCCTCCTCAGACCTGACTGGGATTTGAACTCTGAACTACCTGTCATCAGCAGGCCAATCTAACACAAAAGTGACACCTTAGATCACTCAGCCACTGAAGCGGGTGTTAACTTAACTATCAAGGTTAACGTTTTTGCCATCATTATGTAGATAAGAATACACTCAACAGGCCCCCGGCTTCCCACATATTTAATATTTGGCCAATGTTCACTAGATTGAAATGAAAGAAATGATCATTTCTAATAATTGAGATTTTTCTATAGGTTCAAGTGGGCAAATAAGGTTAAGATCTAAATTCACTTTTAAAAACATTAACACTGTTTTTATCCATGTATAAAAACTACCTAAATGTTTAGTTTTTTTTAATGCCCGTTTCATATTCAAGTTTAGGTAAGTGTCGTCTTGTATTTAGTATTAAGTCGCACTTGAGGCGTGCTAAGTTTAGCTACGAATCTGGCCCATTAGCTTAAATACCAATTTCTTGAATTAAATTTGATAATGTTTTATTCAAAAAAATAGTAGGTATCTATTATTAAATACATTGATTTGGTTTTAGGAAGAAAAGATGATACAGTGACCCAATTGCTGAAATGTCATATTTAAAAATGGGTCTCTTTTAACATTTATAAATTGTGATCTACCATGGAGTCTATTCTACAAGATTTATCACTATCAAAAATAGTAAAATGGGGGTGTGCGGCGGCCATGATATTTGGTGGGATGGTCCCCTATATCCCACAGTATCATGAAATCAAAAGAACAGAAAATGCTGATGGGTTCTCTTTATTTGTCTGCCTTGCATTGTTAATTGCAAATACACTAAGGATTTTGTTTTGGTAAGTTAAAATCTTTTATCAAATATATAAACTATTTAGGAATTCCATTCACCCCGAAAGGTAACGGTCTTACCATGACTGACTACATTATGGTCCTATTTAAAAGCTGTGTTATAGTGCAATCAATTAAGGCAAAGCGTGTTTGTTACCTTTCAAGGTTAACGAATCCTAGTCTTTATTTATGCTAAGGTAAACCCTTTTATTGATAATTTCTACTCATGATCTACTGGTACTACTTTCTCTTTTTTAATTTTTTCCCTTTTCATCCAGTTTCCTATTACCTTCCATTCCTCTCCACTACCATATTTTTTGAACATCCATTTATTTTTTCATATTTTATTTTTAATGTATCCCCACCTTAGCTCCTATATCATCTTTGTTGGAACAGACTATAGGCTAAATGTAGTAACTTTTTCCATCACCATGTCTTACTACTTTTTCAGGTTGTATACACATATACGATAATTACTCTAATGAGGTAGGGATGAGGAAGGAAGCATTGCAATTGTATGGAGAGAGTTTGGGAAACCATTTAGGGGGAAAAAAAAAACCTCATTAGACCCAACCGGGATTTGAACGCTGATCTCTTTATCAGCAGGCCAGTTTAACATGAGAGCGACGCCTTAAATTGTTTGGCCACCGAAGTGGTTGGCAAATACCATTTAGGCCTATTATAATTCATTTTTGAATATCAAACATGTCAAGAATCCAAAAATCTTCTACATTTTTAAAAATGTTTTCTACTATATACACTGTAATGTTGAAATACACATTGGCAAAACACTGATAATTTTTTTTTTTTTTTTAGGTTTGGTGAACATTATGAGCTTCCTATCCTTCTTCAAAGTTTTTTCATGAACATAACTATGTTCGCAATGGTTCATTTGTGTGTTAGTGTTCGTGCCAGGACTCAAATTATTAGAGGGAAGGATAGAGTATTCACAGGTAAGTCACCGTATCAGTGCAGTCAATGTTTCTCCATCTGTTTCATTGTGGTCTCCTATATGGAAAATACACTTGTTAATGAAAGATTGTTTTATAGTAACCTAATTTTAAATTCATTTAAGATGTTCAGGTATTACAACAAGTTAGTAAACTATAAACAACTTATAATCATGTGTGTAACGATTAAATACAATATCTTTATAGCTAGTTAAAATTGTTCCTAAATATTTACATTCATTAACATTGTCAAATGATATACTGTTAAAAGTAATCTGTAAATTATTAATCCCAATATGTGCTCTTTGTGTGATCATATGGTTGTCTTTTTAGGGTTCACTTCAAAACCTCTTTTTTTTTTACAAGCCTCTAATGCAAACATCACTATAAATTTCATGCTCACTTAACTTTCACTTTAAAAGGTAGTGTGGTTCCCCTCTGGTTTTTAAATGTAATCCATTACCACGGAGTTCACTTAACTTAATAGTTGTCCAGGGAGAATTTTCATGTCAAGTGAACATTAAGTGAAGACATCACATGTTCTAGTTAGCCAATCATGTTGCAAGGGGTGTCAATATGGCTATCTATGTATTACTTTGTATGTTTATGGTATGCAGACGAATAATTCTGTACATTTTTATTTTCCGTATTTCAGCAATTCTTTCAACACTTACCTTACTGCTGCCTGAAAAAGCTAAATAATTTGTGTATCATAATATCTGCATCTACTGTTAAATGTCAATTATTACTTACCTTCTTGCACTACCCAAATAGCATATTCTAAGGCTAGATTAAAAAATAATGGGGAAAGTACATCTCCTTGTTTCAACCTATCATGTATTTTGGAAATATTTGATAACTATCTTGAACCCTGCCACACGTATCAGCCAAACATACCTCAATTAGCTTGACAAGTTTTTTTTTTTTGGTATCTCAACCTTAACTACAATTTACACATGATTAAAATTTCATTCCTTTATCATTTGAAAGATTTAATTGCTTTACAAAGGTATAAAAATTGCCAATAATAGCAAAGTACCAGCTAAAATAAAAATGGGATTTATTATTACTTGTTAATAGTTTTTAATTTTGTATTTAGTTTTAATTCATAAATGCAGTTTAATTTGCTTTCTCATAGTTTGTCTACCATCAGTTCCAGCTGCTTGTTGGTTTGATTTGCTCTCTCATGGTTCTTCTACTATGAGTTCTACCTGCGTGTTGGTTTGATTTGCTCTCTCATGGTTCTTCTACTATGAGTTCTACCTGTGTGTTGGTTTGATTTGCTCTCTCATGGTTCTTCTACTATGAGTTCTACCTGTGTGTTGGTTTGATTTGCTCTCTCATGGTTCTTCTACTATGAGGTTCCACCTGTGTGTTGGTTTGATTTGCTCTCTCATGGTTCTTCTACTATGAGTTCCACCTGCGTGTTGGTTTGATTTGCTCTCTCATGGTTCTTCTACTATGAGTTCTACCTGCGTGTTGGTTTGATTTGCTCTCTCATGGTTCTTCTACTATGAGTTCTACCTGCGTGTTGGTTTGATTTGCTCTCTCATGGTTCTTCTACCATCAGTTCCACCTGCTTGTTGGATACACACTTGCACTCTTGTCTGTTTACAAATAGCTTATGCAAGCACTCTCTGCTGTCAGCACTCCTTTATTTTATTAACCGAAGAAAAACCTGCACTGGTGGGTACACAGGCAGAGTCATCAGTCTCGTCTGATTGGTTCTGCCTGGGGCTTAAGAGTGGTAAAATGTTGGTTTTATACAGCCTACCCTCCATTTTTATTATAGTAACAACTCACATGGTTATCAAAAGCTTGATTTAACTAAATGGGATTAAAATTGTTGTTTAGAAAAAAATTCACTCACATTGGTATTAATTGGAGATATAAAACTGCGTCAATAAATCATGTGTGTAAAATAACCCACAGTTCAACTAGCTGAGATTGAACCTTTACATCAGGAACCCAGAATTCTGAAAAGATTAATTGTTTTTAACACTGTGTCTTAAGCCTTCTACTTGTTTCGGTTTCCACATATCTACTGATTAAGCTAATGAGTTAGAGATGAGACCGGTTTTGGCAGCCGTGTACTCTAACATGCTAGGGGAAGATTGGGGTTCGATCTCAGTCAGGTGCACAGAGGGTAGTTTTCCCCTATGATATTCCACACTCCCTTCACACAAATGTGGGTGCATTTCCTCTGATTTAAACCTTCATACCCCCTAACCCATAGGTATAATTAGTGCATAAGTGTATAACCCGAATTAGTAGTAATACACAGTGCTAAAAAAATTAGACATGAAAGTTGCATTTAGATAAAGTGTAACTGCATTTGCATAAAGGGTGAGCGGAAACTTCTTTTGGAAAAATCACCCTCAGTACACCCTGCTGGGATTCAAACTTTGATCACCCTGTCATCAGCAATCTAGTCCAACACGAGAGTGATGCCTTAGACCATGTGGGCATCGAACTAGGACTGACACCTTAAAACATCACTAAGTTCAGAGGCCTTCCACCTCCTGGGCCTTCCCAGCCGGCAATTATGTTGGAATCTTTCAGAAATATTTAGTGGGATTTATCCTAGACCTTTTAAGTAGGATGTAAACATAAAATAATGATTTTAGTTGGAAGGAACTTTTATAAAATACAAACTTTTTTTTTCTGCTAACATTTATAACATTTTACTATATTAAGTGTTATTTTATAGGTTGATAATATCTTAAAAGTGACATTTGGAGATAAGACGATTTCATGTATAAATATATTCAAATTGTTTTATTAATGTTAGTGACAGTCAAAGAAGTTCCATCCTATTAAAATCAGACTGTACTTTGGCTTGTCTTCTGTCAATGAAAAACAAACATGGAGAAAACTACAATGTTCAATAATATGTTTATCCTTAATTTCTTTAGGTTGTAGTTAGTCTTCATCATTTTACTGTGGATATGTTAGTTTTTTGCTTAAAAAAACTAACACACCTTAAAAGTGCACATTTGACAATATGGTACGACTGATTTTATACATGTCATTTGGGCAAATTCTAGGTGGGCTTTGTGATCACTATAATTCAAACAATTTTTGCACACAGATTTTTCTTCTTTTACTACTAAAATCATGATGGATGAAAATATACTCTTTTTTTTATTTAGTTATGGTGAACACACTTCTTTCTCTTTGAATTCAAGGTGCTTGTTATTATCTTTTCTTATATATGTCTTTATTATATTTATTAAATAACAATCAGATACCCAACAATATTGTTTGTAAAATATATATTCACCATGTAGAGTGATAGAGTATGTATATTACAATTCCAAATATTTTTTAAAGGTTTGGTCATCTCAACGCAATATAAATTTAGACCTAAATGAAGCATATTTATTTATTTACCATGAGCAGAAGTATTCTGCAACACACTTTTTTTCTCTCTCTTAAAACAGACAGAAAAAAATTATCTTCATTTTATTTCTTCCAGCCAAGTTTTTAAAAAATTTTAAAAAATCCAGCCAAAAATTTAAAATTCCATTTTTAAAATGCACATGCTTGTACACAGGGGCCACAAATTTTAAAATTTCAATCCTCTGCTTAATGTAGATATCACATAATGTTCTTCACAGACTCTTCATTTTATTGATATAAATGATGACATCATTTATTTATTGTGCATTTTGATATACATATGGCAAAAGAATGACTGTAATAAATAAAAATAAAAAACTATAATCCCACACTTAGTTTGTTATTATTTTTATTCTGTTAAAGTCAATTTTTTCTAAATGCTCCATATTTTGTCAACTTGAATACATTTTCCTCTTTATGAATTTTCTTTTTGACCTTTTCCAACCTCTTTGGTTGACAGTGCAAAATAGTTCAATTTAGTTTTGAGCATAGGATAGTGAAACACAGAAATATTAAACTCAATCCCAAGGATATCCTATACTCTTTAACATGCAATAGAGGGAAACATGAATAATGGTAAGCGTTTAAAAAAAATATATAACAAAAAACATTTTTGAACAAAATAAATTAAATATTGCTCCAGTCTAAATCTCAACAGTTCTAGAATATTTGTTATCAACATCACAAGATCTGGCTAGGGCCTCCTTTCATTGAAATGTTTCCTATCAAAAATCACTATGCACATGATAAATATTCATGAACTGATGATATAATTATGTGTACAAAATCAAACTAAATGAAGCAATTTTTTGTTTTGGACCTAAAAAGTTGTTTGCTATCCCAAAAATACTGTTGTTAGATCACATCCCGGTTCATCCCACAATGAGTGGGTGCATTTGTTTGTTCTTAATTTAGTCGTCAGTCCAACGATTTGAAGGATGTACAAAGACAGATATGATACCGGTAGTCTTAATTAATAATACACACGGAAGGTCATATTTTCCAACTAATTCTCTCACAAAAAGAAATAATACAGAAAACCTGACTTTGATTCAAGGTTGACGCTAAATAAAATTGTATTTCCAGGTTTATGGTTATTTGAGGTTATCAGGAGCAAAAGGTATAAAGGGGTGTGGTGGGGGCATATTATTTTTTTAACATAGCCAGTGTATAATTAAATTTACAGGAAAAATTATACATATATTTGTGGCTCCTACAAACTGAAATACGATTTTTAAGTATCTTAATATCTAATGTTTACGACATAGTTAAATTTGTTTTGTTTCATTTAGTTTTTTAAATGGAAAGATTTTTATATTAAGGTTATAATTAACCAATTAAAATTGGTAAAAGGTTGTTTTTTCCCCCCTGAGCTTGTAAAAGGTGTGATAACTAACCAGACGTGTTCTATGACAACAGCAGGGAAGACGGAAGATCGCAGTGTGTCGTTTCGTCTCAGTAAGGAGCTTTATGCAGGCCACTCCTTCAGTGGTATGTTTGTGTCTCCACAGCTTCACACGCTCGACTGGCAAATAGACCATTCCTGCACTCATTGCTTTATTGTTTAACTCATTTTGCATTGCTTTAGTATTGCTCTAATCTGGGAAACTCACTTGTATTTAAACTATACACATATACTAAAAATATCAGTTTAGTTTAGCAACTGAGGGGAAACCCGCACAGGTAGTCACACAGGCAAAGGCGCCAGTCTCGTCTAATTAATTCTGTTGGGGTTTTGAGCACTAAATTGTTTGTTTATGTGTGTTTACATATTTATTTTTTATAATTATTACACCTAACAGCATAGCTGTTAACGGCTTAATTCAAACTTTAAATTTAACTAAAAGGATGCAAATAACTTATATTTTAAGCATTTTAAAAAATTAATAAAAATGCCTTCGGACAAAATTTAGTAGAAACGTCAAATCTAATAAGCCTGGGATGGGAAAGGGGGTAGGGGAAATACAATTTAGCTCCACTCCCTAAGATTTAATTGATGGTCGATTTTAGAATTTCTATTGTTACCTTGCCCTCTAGAGCAAGGTGGTAGCTGACATTTCTTTATCTTTCTATATTCTTTCTTTTAAAATGTTATTCTTGTCTGTCTCTATGCTTATTATACAGAGTGTTTAGAAACTCAACGTCCAAACTGCACATATAGTTTGTTTCAACCCAAATCAATACAAAATCCCTATACACTTACATCCTGCAAACTATGCTAATACCATTAAATTGTGTTCAAAATTTCAGCGAATAGCACCGGGAGAACATTGCTGTGTAAGGATACGTGCACAACAAGTTTCATAGGAGTTAGGCACATAGTACTGCACATGTAATAATGGCAAGCACTTCCTGTGATGTAGGATCGTTAATAATGACCCTCAGAACATATTTCTAGATCCACTGGTGCATTGTTTTCTATTAATTATGGTAGTTTCTGCTGCCGTGCTCCAAGATGTCAAGGTGTGCAGTGCCATGTGCCTAACTCCTATGCAACTTGTTGTGCACGCATGGTTCCACAGCTTTGCTCTCCCGTCGTTGCGCACCAAAACTTTAAACATAAATTGATGGCATTAGCATAGTTGGCCAGATGTAAGCTTATATAGGGTTTTGTATTATTTTTGATTCAAACAAACTATATGTGCAGTTTGGACGTTGAGTTTACAAACACCCTTTATGACAATTAGCTCAGGGTTGCCACATGTTTAGAAAACGAGGAGAACTAGGATTTTTTGTGTCTGAAAAAAATTGGAAAAACACAAGGAATTTTTAATAATCTATTAAAAAATACTGGAATATTTGTTAATTTGATACATTTGACTGATAGGTTAAAATAGTAGATCTTAGGAAATATGATAAAGTCAATTTGATCAAAAATTAAATTTTATTACTCTTTTTTCACTCTTTCTATCTGAAAAAAGGGGTCAATTCCGTTTGGAAAACCTGGAACACACAGGGAATTTGGTAGCAAGAAAAAAGTGGCAACCCTGTTAGTTTTTTCCACTAATATTTTTAAATGGTGAATGTTTGTTTCTTTAAATTGTTTATACATTCCAATTTTCATAGGAAGAGCCTAGAGAAAACAAATTTTTTTTTACAGCCAAAATTGGTAACATTTTACTATTTAATGTCTTGGTAAAGTGATGGCTGCTGAATACATTACCTGATGTACAGATACATGAAAGTAGATCTTGTAGATTTTCTAGCTGTTGGATAAGTGTATTCTTATGAAAATTGTACTGTACGTAGGGCTTATAGAATGTTTAATCATTGGTGATTGGTGGTGTTTTTATTTTTGTCTGTTAAATAATTGTTTGAATTGTTTTAGGTTAGTTCTTTCATAAAAGCACTAAAAAAAATAAACATATTCCTTGTATGAATATGTTTACATTTTAATTTTCCTAATCTGATAAGCCATTTGAAAATTTAATTGCATGGATTTAATAAGAGTTGTTGGTATAGAGCATCATAGCAGGAGAGGGGGTATCTGACAGCCGGGAAAAGTTACCATACATCTATTTGTTAAACCATATGTTATGCATTAACATATGTTGATTTGTTGTTACTTCTGGCAGACAAAACATTCACACAAACAATTAATTTGTGTTTAATTATTATTTATTAACCGTTTTTACTTTATTGAAACATGAACCTTAAAATTAACTTATGTTTATTTTTTGTGTGTGGTTCCCTTAAAAAATGCCTTTCAAACTAGAGCTACTAAAATGCTGTATGCTTTTCTGAAATTATGATGGTGAACCAGCTGAAACAAGGGTGGTTGATGATGCCATCTAAGTTATAAAAACATTTATTTATTTTAGTGGTAAGTCATAACAAGATAAAAGAGTGAATATAATACAGTTTAATTCATTATTTTATCTATTATAATATATCTTGAGGCCACAACCGCAAAATAAAAAATATAATAGTCTAAAAAAATATTGTATTTTCTTAAAGATCCTTCCTATGAAAATTGGACTATTAACCCACACTAACATCTTCTCTCCCTATCACAAAATCTGATTCAGTTTTACAAATTTGTGTCTCACTGTATATATTTTAGTGGTTTGTAACAATAATTATTACAGTTGGTGGTAATCAAATAAAACAAATTGGACCGTTTGTAAATACTATGTACATATTAATCCAAAACTAAGCTACTTTACCATGTTTGTTTATCTTACAGGTTAAATATACATAATTTTCAAACCATAACTATCAAACTCACTTTAAACAAAACTAAAATTAAATTTTCGTTAATACTTGAATTTTCTTATTGTGTAACATATATTAAAAGATTGCATTATTTTAGTTGATCAAACTAATTTTTACCTGTATACTTGACATAAAACAACATCTAACACTCGGGGTGTACGAAGTTCACTTTTTCATTTCAAAACAAACTCAAATTAAATGAAATATTCTCGAAGCCGAGTCGTAGTTCAAATATTTTCTTTTAGTTGTTTTATGCTCGAAAAATATATTGTGGTTATTTAAATTACTTTATGCAATAAAATTTCTTTGGAAATGTTTTATTGTACAATTGTTTGTTATATTTCGTACTTCTCTGACAAATCAGGTTACTATCACAACATGCAATTCAATTTCTTCAGCTTTTTTTTTCCACATAAATATTAATATGTAATGTACAAAAGAGCTCAGAATGGCTATCATTGAACATAAATCAATTATTTTAGCTGTCATTGTTTTTACTGACGAAATTTCAAAGCCAGAATTTGTTTCGAAGCAAAGTCAAAACTGATGTTCATTTCAAAGCCAAGTCGAAGTTTTGAAGCTTTGCACACTCCTATCTAACACCCATTTAAATTTAAAACTACGAGAGATAAAAAAATTTTAATATCCACAATATCTTCCACCTGCCATTTGGTTGAGTGTGTTTCTGCTTACTTAAATTATTTTCAACTATTTTGAATATTTTTAGGATTTGATTATATTTCAAAAATNAAAATTAGTGTCATTCGTATGACTGCCTATAAGCTAGTATTTGTTCTAGTATGTGTTTCTGTTTCAGATTTTGACAAACGTTATTTCTGGGCGTGGACAGACTTCATGTCATACATTGATTTCATGTTACTGTTCACTATCGCCACTTCGCTCCTCATGTACCTCTTTATCGAGCACCACATTTTCGTGCAGACGGTGGGTTTCTTGGCTGTGTTAACCGAGGCCCTGCTCGGCGCCCCCCAGCTACTGAGGAATCTCAGGAACAAATCTACGGAAGGAATGAGGCAAGTTAATTATTTCGTAACTGGACTTTTTTTTTGTACAGACGAGAACTGACATATAAACATTGTGGTTTCCCTCCATATACCCAGACAAACACCGGTTAGTGTCTTTTTTTTCCATAACTGGACCTTTCCACCGACAGTAACTATGTTGGTTGAATCTTACCCAGATGGACCCTGAGCTTCTTGTACAGCTGCATTGAGGGGTGGAGCGGGGGNGGGGTGGGGGGGGGGGGGGGGGTAGGCATATATCAATATTATGTCCCTCCTATCTTTCCTTCCATATAAATACTGGTTCAGTTCTTTATAGCTGGACCTTTTTACAAGCAGGACCTACATGTCGCAATACTAAGTTGCTGGAGTCTGACCCAGGTGGATACGGCTTATCATACAGCAGCATTGATGATAGGGTCTATCAATATTAGGTTTTTCCCCTACTTCTTCCAGGAAAATACCAGTTCATTTCTGTATAACTGGACCTTTTTATCGTTATAATCTACAGGTCGCACTAATAGGCTTCTTGATTCTGACCCGAGGGGGAAGAAAGTGCACACTGCTTCTTGTACAGCTGAGTTGAGGGTGAATTAGCTTAAGTGTGTCTCCCCCACTTCTTCCAGGCAAATACCAGTTCATTTCTGTATAACCGGACCTTTTTACCAGCTGGACTTACTTGTCACTAATTGATAGACTACTCAAGGGTCTGCATAGCTTCTTGTACAGCTGCTCTGGGGATGATTTAGCTTCACTCTGTTCTCCATACTTCTTCCATGCAAATGCCGGTTAGTAAATTTTTAACTGGGACTGACGGACCACACTGATAGACATCTTGACTACTATGCTGGGTTCCCCACACTACTGAATCAATAGTGGTTTAGCCAGGTTTGACTTTTCTCCCCTTGCTCCAATCAAATAACAATTCATTTACATTTTTGTTTGCTTACTTATCTTTTCCCCATTATGTTTTTTGAGTTTTTTTTATTTAAAAACTTTCTAAGTCAATCTTAAAATTTATTTTTTCAAAGTTACAAAATTGAAATCCATTGTTCATACTATACTATAACTGCAACTGAAACAAAGTCTTTTTTCTGACTTGATTCAAAAGTATTTTTTGACATTTATCACTACATTTAACTTAATTGAAACTATCAAATTACTTTTTTTTAATGAATGAAAGGCTAAGCTTAGACAATAATTATGAATATGAAAATATATATATATATAAAAGCTACAAGTGGAAAATTACTTTTAAATTTTTTCCTTCTGTCTCTTCCTGAAAATCTCCCAAAGTCAAAATGTTTATTTTCACACAGGAATGGTTTAAAATAATTCAATATTCATTACTGTTTCTAGTATCAAGATGGTAGTTATGTGGATGATGGGTGACACGTTTAAGACGGCGTACTTTATTTTTAACGAAATCAAGATGGTAGTTATGTGGATGATGGGTGACACGTTTAAGACAGCGTACTTTATTTTTAACGACTTGCCCCTGCAGTTCTGGCTGTGCGGTTGTCTGCAAGTGTTCATAGACATCATCATCCTGTTCCAAGTATACCTATATAGGCAAAACATTGGCGTGCGGAGTAAAAAACAAGATGTTCCGGACTAGCACAGGTGGAATCTAGACTAGGTCTCGCAATTGCTGTTGACATAACCGCAACTTAATTCACTTTGTGGTAACTTTCATGATTTTTTAGATTATTTGTAAATTTGAAGGGCTTTTGCCATGATCTTGGATGCGGCCTATTTATAATTAAACGTTAGGATAGTGCAGGAGGTGCAGGCAACGAGATAATGTTTTCTTTGATAATAAGCACTGCCATTTTTTATGTAAATGTTTGCTTCTTATAATTTTGTTAATCTCCACTCCTAGCGGTCGCTCTTAGCAAGTGTAGTTTTCAGTATTTATGTAAGAGGGTAATACTAACCCTTTAAACTAGATATTAAAACATCTGGACACATTCATTCTTTCATACGTAAAATTATTATTTATATTTAATATTTTCATTTATAATTTGTGGATATTTTAGCAATGATGATATTTGTATTTTGATAAAAAAAAAATCTGCAAACATTGTTTTTAATCACAACTATAAAATGACATAAAGGAAAATACAATATACATATGAAAAAAATATATCTATAGTATTATAATAAATATCAAGCTTTGTTTGGAGATGAATTAGGCTAGAAATATAAGTCGAGTTATTGAGAGTTAACAAAATACACAGTAAAAATGTGCCTTAGGATTCATTTTCTCTTAGAAGAAATGTTAAAAAACCATTATTTTTTTTCTAAAATCTACTTGTAAAAATCATGATTACTAGAAAGTAGAAATTCTGATTTATGGTAAATAAAAAATGGGTTTCGATACAAAGCGTCACTAAATAGAGTATTTAGTTTTGACTTTGGTCACAATATGGGTATTATAATAGCAGGTGCAAACAAATCTTGCACCAATTTTATTTGGTTGAGGGAAATAAGTTTCTTAGACCAAGAGAACTTTTTTGGTTTTTATCTTTTGGAATGAGGCTGTCGTTAATTCAAATTTAAATCAACAAAATTTGCTACAACTCGCATTCTCTTTTCCTCATTTCTAACTTTTTAGCGTAATTAGTACATAGGCATATGTCAAGAACAGGTAGTAAGCGGTTCTGAAATAAAATCCACTGACATTTCAAGGTCAGTCATAATGTTGGTATACACTTTTTTTCAGCGTGTTTCATATATGTACTCCTTACACTAATGTGCTAGAGATGAAGAAGTTTTAAATCTATAGAATATGCACCCACATTTCCATGAAGGGAGAGTGGAAAAATATTTATGGAAAGGCTTCCTTAGTACACCAGACCGGGATGTGAGAGTGACACCTTAGAACATTTAGCCACTGAAGCATATCTGTACACTTAGTCATCAAATAGATAAATATTTGCTTACTAGTGGCTCATCAGTAATTAATATGTATCAGTTTTTTATTTTTATAAAAAGATACAAATATTTAGGGGTACAGTAGCCCCATGACTTATTTGGTGCTGACTGACAGCTCACAGCTGATAGCCGACGTCTTTGAAAACTTACCAGACCAAATTAGGTATCCCTACGCTAAACCATATGATCTGCAAAAACATAGTGTTTAGCAGCTGTCCCGTCTGACAGTCATCTGTGATCTGTCAGTCAGCACCAAAGAAGTCATGGGGCTACTGTAGTTAAATTTTGTAAGTTAAATCCAGGCGACCTCTCCCTCCGGTGGGGTGTTTGAAATCTTGTGCCTGTAGGCACCCCCCACCCAAAGGGCTACTCCATAACCCCAGAGATATGTATTGGGACGATAGGGGGATTGGGGTTTGGTGTTTTAGATTAAGTGGTATCATTAATTTTAACTAGCCTATATTTTAATTGAACGTCTGAGTAATGTACATGCGAAATTTCAGCTCAAACGGTGTGGCTGTTTTCGATTGAAAGTGTAAAGTAGGTTTGTAGCAAATGAGACAGAGTTATTACGTCATATTACCCGATGGTAGTAGATTATAATAGCTTATTATACTCATCTGTGTTTTTCCATCGATAAAAAAAAGTCACCGTGTATCTTCTCGCTCACTGTGTCATGTGTTCTCAGTTTATGTTTTGGGAGCATCACACGAGTTTTATTCTCTTGTTTAGTGAGGTGTCAACTTGCAAGACAGAAACCTACTATTCCTATTATTTACTTTGACAAAGTTTGGATTTATATTTACTAGAGATGTCTATGCTCATGAGTTTTCAATCTTATAAGAATCCTGGTTTGGAAAAGCAATTCAACCCTAAATAATCGATACAAAAATGGCTTATTATAAGATTTAATGTAGTGTGTACCATGTTTAATATACACACAGAAGTAAGTCTGTACAAAATTACATTAGTTTTTTAGTTGATAGAATAATCTTCTTTGTTATGCCATTTTAAATAGTTGTAATTTAGGATTGGTATTTGTTATAAAAATTGGGATAAAATATTTGGTGTCTTTATCATATCGGCTATGCCTTTTGTTCTCAGGGATATATTTTAACACGAGGCCAATCACTCTCATTAACTTTTTCCCAGCCTGTGGCCGAGTCAATTAAGTTAAAAGCCTCCATCTTCCTCTTTCCTTCCAAAATTATTCCTCCTTTATTTGCTTCTATTATCCTCTTCTCACTCACACACTTGTTGTTATCCGCTCCTCCCATCCTTTTCTTAGTCTCTCTTGCGGTATTTTCCCTAAATGCTTTATCTCCATCATTTTCCTTTGGATGATCTCCTTTTCCATCCTCATTACATGTCCATACCATCTCATCCTTGATTCCTCTACTATAATCATGTTCTACTTATATGTTAAAAAATAGCCATCACAATGTTGCCCAAACAAGGATATGCAACATACAATTGAGTTTTTAAAATCATAAAGTATTTTTTTTAATAATATTAATAATAATGATTAGTATAATAAGTCTGAGAAACAAACCAAACAGAGTTTTTTGGTGTAGTATCACAGCCCAGCGTTTTTCAACAAGTGTGCTGCAGTTTGGGAGAAGATCTAAAATAAGTGAGAAAAAAATTTTAGGAAAAAAAACCCTTTGAAAATCCATAATCAAGATTATTTTTAAAACTAACACATTTATTATTAAAATTCTAGCTATTAAACACAATCTTAATACTCACTATTTTAATGATAAAATTTCTTCTTAAAAAAAATTTGGGTCTGCCTTGACAGTTTTAGCGTCTTGTTCAGTATACCATGCGTCACATAAATGGTACAATGCACCGCACAGACTTTCTCCCGTTTTTATCTTAAAATAGACATTTACTAAAAAAGAAAAACTTATAATATTTGTGAAACAGAATAATAGGTATAAACATTGTTATAGAAACATTACACCAAAGATCATAAATGAAATAATATACACTATTACTTACTTATGCTTTTAGGAACTAGGAACACTTACAGAAAAATGGAGAAAAGAGAAACATCCTTCTTTATCAAAGAGCATAAGGATCAAATTCATTTTCAAAGACCTTAATTAAAAAATAAATATATTTGCTTATAGCTCAGAATTTATTGGTTTTATAAACATATATTTCAAATTAAAGATTTCTATCTCTATTAGTATTACAACTTTACAATGATAAGTTATCTTATATCTCAAATAGTTGCAGAGAAAAGACGAAAATTGAAAAATCTCTCGGATATAAAGTACCCTCAAAGTCATTTTCATGAAAAAACGAGAATTGCCATCTTGTTTAAAGTGATAAACACTGTCTAGATATAAAATTTAATCAAAATCGTTGGAGCAAATTTTGAGAAAATTGTGTTTTTTTTTCATTTGTCCCTTTAGTAAAATACTCTTAAATGTAGGATTGGATATCTAATTCAATAAACTGCTCAGGGTGACCTAATGAAAATCCTGGATACCAAGTTTTAGCCCAATTGGTAAAAAATTTCGGCTCTAGCCCGATGGACACACGAACGGCATCGTGAAAACCACTTTTTTTTTTTAGTTTCAGTTTCACGTGGTCATGAAACATTGATATTTATAAAATTCTTGAGTTAAATTTTTTTGACGATCACAATAATTTCTCTCCGAGGTGTCGAGAGAAAGTAAAGGTTGAAAATTGCTGTCATGGGCGTTTGTAATAATTTATTCCCTTCCATGCGGCCACCGAGGCAAGTAACACTAAATAGATGCTTTAATTAACTACCTCTATTGTATTTGGAATTATCTCAAGCTGGAAAACTTATGTTTGTTTCAAAAGTTTTCTTGCTAGTTTAAAAACTGTGCAATTCGAATGGTGTACTTTTTTTACAAATATATTTGTTTCAAAGGATAGTTAAAAGCTAAACAGGTTATGCTAGTGAAAATATGACTTTGAGAAATTAAAACTTTATTAAAACAAACAAAATGGGGATGACACTATCAAAGTGTTTGTCATCTTATTAGGATCACCATCTATTATGTTAAAAACATGGCTTGATAGATAACACTTTTAATGATAAGTTGAGGTAAAGCAGCCGGTTAACTTGGGTATTTTAAGTCCTGAATTTTGTTATCATTTTCCTACATTAACTATGTGATTTTAGATAGTAGATAAGTGCTTTTTAATATTGTCACTACATTTTGATAACAGTTTCTCAGACACAAAAGCAATACTTACTTTGCACGTGTTTGTTTTCTAGCAGTATTTGTTAGTTCTTGGTGATGGTAATCGATAATTATTACATCAGAACAGTTGTTCATACTTTACATATCCACTGTATATAATATCAAATGTCTTTGTAAAAATATCTCAAATTTTATTGGTGCCATTTTATTTTTTTAATCACATATACATAATATATAGAATGTAGAGTTGTTGTTTTTTAATATTGTATTTCATGTATAGTTTTCATTATAGTTTGAGATTAAGCTTTCTTTTTAATGTGTATATTTTTCGTGATTGCATTAAGTTTGGTTTGCATCCATAAAATCTTTACTATTAAAATTACTCTTGTCTCGATTTTATATTATTTCTTAATTTGGGAGCTTTTTCGCAAATAATTTTGATTGTTGTTTTTTTAATATCATATTATGCTCATGTTCAGTGATGTATTTTAATCAACCTATTTTTATTATGAGTCATAATCACTTAATTTATAAGAAAAAAATGTTTTAACGATTAATTACATTTATACATTATCTATTCTCGACAATTAGCAAGAACTTCTTGCATTTCAACTGACTATAGGGGTGTGCAAAGTTTAAAAAACTTTGACCCTGCTTCAAATAGTTTTCAGCTTTGACCTGGATTCGACAATGTCAGTTTGTGCTGTTATTTACATCACAAATACATGTTCACGTGATATAAATCAAAATAATAAATTACATTTTGGGATAGTGACTTAATTTATTGGCTTATGAGGAAATATGTTAATCATGTTTGGAGTCTGACAATTTTGAAAAATTAAATCTATTTTAGAAATAAAAATAATGGCAATATTTAAAAAAATTCTAGCATAATTTTTTTTTTAACTTCGATTTGTCTTCTGAAATTTTTCATATTATATTATTGGAATTGAAAATGTGGACTTTGGACACCCCTACTAGTTTACTTTACTAAATATTTATTTAAAATAATTTGTTAGAAAATTTAACGGCAAAATAACTCATTTGAGAAAACTAAACTAAATAATCATTTAATTTTCTTATCTAAGTTTTCTTGTTGAAAAATTGTTACTTATTGGCTATTTTTATTCTTTGGGTTTTTATTATGGAGCACAGGAACTTGCCAGGACATCTCCATATTTATATATATTTATATTTATATATATATATATATATATATATATATATAAAAAATTCCTCAGGCACAATGTTTTAAAACCAAGAAAGTCTGAAAAACAATTATTAATACAGGATGAAATGATACCAGACAACAGAATTCACTCTACTCATTGCTATGTCATACAATGTAGAGAGCTGAAAACAGGAAATAATACACCACATTTCACAACACTTGGTCTCTTGGGGAAACATAATTAAGGGTTGAATACAAGCCTAAAAAAACACTCGGCTGCAGATGTAAAATACTTTGTCGCCTTTCGGCTGCTAATAGCATCCCATTGGTGGCCACCCCTCAAATTAACGGCGACATATTCAAAACGTGTCAGACCACGGGAGTTGCCGGACTAAAGAGTTTCCACCTGTATTATTATTTTTTTTGTTGAAAGAAGCAAAATGTATTTATATCAAATTTCCAATCTTAAGATATTTAATAAACGATGTTACACTATTCAAGACAAATCCAATTTATTAATTTCCTGCTCTTAATTTTAAAGAACATTATAAAAATAGGAGCCTAATTTTCCCACATTGCTGTGATGATTTTTTTATTTAATTATTTTGGTTACATTAAATCTTGAGCTGCCATAAAAAATAAATCAAAGGCTGAAAATTTAAAAAAATTTATAATACATCTAATGTAACAGTCATTCAGTTAGATAAAAAAGTGAATTTCTGTGGCATAGTTGCTAAGTTTGTCCTATAGTTATTTTGGTCTGAACCAACAATAAGCAGCTTATTAGTTATAAATTCAATATTTATTGAATCTCAGAATTGATTTTTTTTAATGCTTGAATCTCAAATAATCTTCATGGTTCATCCATCCTTAAAAACTCAAAAACTAATTTAAACTAAATTTCTGTAAACAAATATAATTAACTGTACACATAACAAACCACCACAAACTGCTAATTAACAGGGCTAATAGATACATGATTTTGTTAGAACCAGAAAACTAAGAAAATGTGATGTTTTCTCTTCTTAACTTTACAGCAATGAATTTGGCAACATTTTTTTATAAATCTCATATTAATATTTTATAAATATTTTAACTACTTATTGTAAAATGGTTTTACTTGTCTCATTTTTACTGGTTTCTAAAGTAAATGACAGATCCACACCACAATGCAAAGCGCTTAGTTTAATCTGCATTTTTTTTTCAGCACCATTCTTACTTCCTGTTCAGATTATACACATATCAACTATTTATGCTAATGAACTAAGGATGAGGAAGGTTGAATTTAGATAACATTTACCTACATTTGTATGAAGGGAGAGTGGAAAACCATTTTTGAAAAAGCACCTCTTCTCTACACCTGAGATTTAAACCTAAATCTCCCCGTCATCGTCAGTTTAGTCTCTTGCGAGTGTGATGTCTTAGATCATGCAGCCACCGAAGCAGGTTGAGGTGAATTACCTACCTAAGCTATACATTATTTATGAAACTAGATGGGTTGTTAAAAATTTGGATCCTGAAAATATGTGTTAAAGATGTCCTGGTGGATGTTTATGTGTGTATAAAGTCTGAGTGTAAATAGGTTAAATTTAAATTGCTGTTTACATACATTGTGGATTAGGACTAACAACTAATATGAAAGTGCACTTACTGATAACTAAGCTTAATAAATAGATATTTTTTCACTTTAAGGTTGCCATGTTGTAGGTTTTAAATCCATTTGAGAGAATGTAAGTATGCTGTTTAGGCCTATAGTTAAACATTTTATCAGTAGGTGTTGGGTACTTTTACTCATGATATGTTAAGTATATGCAGAAAAATAGACATTTTCTTTTCAGATTGGTATGAATTTTCGCTTTAATATGTCATTTTTAGATATAGTTTTTATTTACAAATGTGATATGTATTTTTAACAAGAGGCTTTCCATAAACTATGTCACGCTAATGTTTTTACAACCCCTCACCCCCTTGTCACACATTGTCCAATTTTGTGGAAAAACCCCTTTTGATATTACATCACTATATCACGGAAGACTGCCCTCTATTCAAATAGTATTTTAATTGTAGAGCCTCTATGACCCTTTTATTGAAATGTGTTCATATGTGATCGCCAAGCTTGTCAATCATTGTTTGTTTATATATGTATATATATATCCAAATTGTCGGTTTTGTTAATACAGAACGCTTCCAATTGTAATGTGACATCATGCATTATCTTACTCCTCCCCCCCTCCCCTCTCACTCTTGGTCCCATCAGAACACTGCTGTTCTCTCCCCCCCTCCCCCAACCCTTCCCCCACAAAGCCCACCCTGAATATGCTTTTGTAGTTATGGACAGCACCCTATCTGTATTGTTTTTATTTTATTTTTTTCAATTGTTTGTCTTTCACTTTAAGACTACATGTTTAATTTTTTTAATATCTTTGAATATTGTATATTAATAATATCTTTCTATTTTTCATATTGTATAAAGTTACAGTGTTATGGATTTTAAAGTTTCATCGAATTCTGTGCTAGTCAGTTTTAATAATAATAAAGTGCCTTTGTTTTATGATTATTTTAATTTTATTTTTTTTGTGCTCAGTGCATATTTTAATATGGAAACTAACACCTTTTATTACTGCAAAAATTTCCTTAATACCTATAATGTTACAATATCTTTAAATTATACTATACAATGTTATTTTAAAAAAATTATTAAAGTTTATAGAATAAAGATTTTAATTCAAAGTAACAAGCTTAGCTTTTTTTTAAATTTGAATTATGTATAAAATATAAACCAAAATAATTAATCCTTGAAACCTATAATTATTGGTATAGTGTAGATGTGTAAAAATCTCAAAAGAGCATCGCGAATACAATTATGAATGTCTAATGGAAATCATAATTTTAAGCACTTACTTAAAAAATCACAAAAACATACAAAATTATACTAATATAATCAATTTACTCAAAAAGGATGATCTTTTTTTTTTATGACACAATAGTGGTACTTGATTCAATTTAAACTATTCATATTTGGATTCGAGATTTGAAAGAAAATCTAAGATTTGGATTCACCCCCCCCTGTCAAGTTCTATTAAATAGGTATCAATATTTTCTTTGAAAAATGACAGCTTCGGATCACATGACTTTGCTCTAAATCAGAATTTATCTCGACAATCCCTCTAACTCAACCAACTCAACTTAGTCATTAGTGCATTAGTTTATTACAGTGGTTCTCAAAGTGGGGTCCGCGGACGCGCAGAGGGTCCCCAAGGCTACAGGGAATCTGTGACATAACTTTATATCTTTTTTAGATATTATAAAAGGGTAAATTGCTGCACTCTACCCAACACAAGGGAGATGGCTAACCATATTAAATCCCGGAGAAAGTGATGTTGAAAAGTGATGGGTTGGCCACGCTCCATGAGCCCAAATCTTTGAGAGGAGAATTTGGAAATTCATTTTTATATTAGTTTTCTCGTCAGCCAGCACAAAGCACTTTCAGAAAAAGCACTGAAACATTTTATGCCTTTGCTATAAAATAATAACTTCAATTACTGTACCCACTTCAAAGCTTTATGTACAAATAGTAAAGACTTCATTTCTAGTGTTTTACAGTGACATCAACAACTTGATGCTCTTACGTGAAAATAACTATAATCGTATTTTTGTAATATTCTTAATTTTCTGGGGGAGGCCCTTCAGCTGGAGGGGGGACCACTTCAGCCCCGAAAGGCCCTCCCCACCCTTGTGGGTGCGCCCCTGATTACGAAAATGACGCCTTAAATTATTGCGACCACTGAAGCCGGTATTCCCTTATTCAATTATCAACATGGCTGGGAAATTTGTTAATTTTTGAAATTAGCATTTTCACAATTATTAATTTCCGGCTTGGAGACAGACTGTTGATTTTTAAACTCTGCGCTGAATTGAGTTGGCTCACTTTAAATGCCTCTATTAATAAAGAATTTCAAATATTTGATGAATTGCAGGAAAGAAGAAAAATTCTGGGAGCTGACGAAGGAGGTAGATGACTCGACTTTAAAGCGAGTTTGTCAAAATGTCACTCGCATCAGTGGGTATTCACACACAGGCATAGGTATAGCCTGATTTGGTTCGCCACTAACAAGATCTGGGTTTTTATCCCAGATGGGTGCCCCCACCCCCCACCCCTTCCAAACATCCCCCACTCTTCTTTCATGCCAATGCAGGTATACTTCCACTAAATTCTACCTATCTCATCTTTACTCTATTATAGTAAATGTACAAATAGCCAGGACGATTAGTAAAACAAAGAGGATGAAAAAGTAACTTGTTCTTCAATTTTAATCAAAAACACTTCAGTGACTGATTGGTTTAAGGCATCACTATGATGTTAGATTGGCCTGCTGATGATGGGGAGATCGAGGCTCAAATCCCGGTCAGATATATTAAAACGTAGTTGTCTAACGCGCTAGTTGTGTTGAGCTCGACTGCTGAGGACGGGGAGATCGAGGTTCGAATCTCTGTCGGGTGAACTGGGGGTGAGGGGGTTTCTAAATGGTTTTCCACTCTCCCTCTACGCAAATGCGGGTTCACTTCCTCTAATTCAACCTTTCTAATTCCTAATCCATTAGCGTAGTTAGTACTTAAAGCGTGTAACCCAAACGGGTAGTAAGACGCGGTTCTAAATCATAATACATTTTTAATGATTTCTTACTCTCCTTCCACGAAAATGCAGGTATATTACCTCTAAAATGCTTTCTTCCTAATCCCTACCCCATTAGAGAATAATCATACATGCATATAACCTAAACAGGTAATAAGACAAAAATGTAAATAATTTAATTTCCATCCCTTAAAAAGTTAAATCAACTATCTGATTTTTTAAAGAACTATCTTCAAACTTTCCTACATACTAAAACTTAGAAACAAATATGCCATATTAAAAATACTTCTATTCTTTTGGTATGTATGGTGGTGGTGGTTGGGTGTAGGTGGGGGGGGGGGGGTTTGAAGCCCTAACCTTCCCCCCCCCCCAAAAAAAACCCCATCCTCTGTATGGTCCTGGTATTTTGATAACATACATTGAATGCCTTAGAACGGACATGACGGATTTGTCCTGCTTTGTCGTCATAGAAGGAATACCAGCTGCAAGCCAGACAAGGTATGGTCGCCGGACCAGGTATGTGTGAGTGTGTGTGTCTGTGTATGTGAGCGAGCGCGTGTAACCAGTAGTGAACAACCTTCAGTAAGGAGTCGCGGTCGATCTGAACGGGAGGTCTGCTGTGGATGTTCCGTGTCGCGTGTGCAGTGGTGATCGTTAAACGTTAAGCAGAATTGTGCGTTTGCTAAGCACGTGTCTAGTTGTCTGTCTGTCTGTCTGTCTGTCTATACGCGGGGGATGGGGGCGAGAATGACGTAGACGTGCCACACGCGCCGTGCCGGAAACACAGCAGGTAAGTCGATATATCGTTTAATTTGTATTTAAAGTCGGGGGTTGTCACTTTATTAATCGAGGTAATATTACTGAGAAGGTTTAGTAATGCTAGCTATTTTTTTGTAGCGCGTCTTAATACCCTGTTAGGGTTATACGCCTATGTAAAAAAAACTACTGTGTTAGGGACTAGGAAGGTTGAATTTTAAAGAAAGTGTACCCACATTTGCGTAGAAGGAGCGTAGAAAACCATTTAGGTGAAACCACCTTTTCAGTACACCCGAACGGGATTCGAACCCACATCTCCCCGTAGTTTCTTGTTACGCGCTCAGATTGAACGACTAATTACGATAAGGTGTTAGGGCTTGAGAAGGTGGAATTTAGGTGGAAGTGTACCCGAATTTGCGTGGAAGGAGAGTAAACACCATTTTGAAAGAAAAACAAACACTCATTTCATCTACCCGGGATTTGAGCCTCTATGCTCCAGTCATCGGCGATAATGACGTTTTAGATAATGTGGGGACCGAAGTGGGTTTATTTTTATTACTATCATCTTTGGTGAGTAAAAATAGAGCAGTACCTTTAATTTTCACAATTTAATTTGTTAAAACTCGCACGGGTGACCACGTGGGCAATAGAATCAAGTTCCACCACCCTAGTTACTCTACCCGTCTTGTCTGATTTGCCGATGGGTCAAGACTCACATTTATTAAATGGTTTCTCATTCTCACTTCACGCAAACGTTGATACACTTCCTCTAAATCCTACCCTCTTTATCCTTAGTGTAGATATGACTGCCCAGACGGGTAGTAAGACGCGGTACACACAAATTTCCCTAACATTAATCTTATTACAATTAGTTGGCTTAGAAAGTGGACGTTAAATACTTTAAATAGAAAAAATCCCTTTAATCAATTTGTGTTCTAACTTTTAAATGTGTATTGGGCTGTAGGTGTTTGGCATTTCTTAAGACTCCAATGAGAAATTAACTTATGCATTGAGGAGAATAAAAAAACATTAATAATAATATTTTTGAGGGGAATGATTGAACTTTAAAAAAATCATCTTTTGTGGAGTATTTTGTTCTTTGTTATTGTGTGAATTTCCAGTTTATAGCCTTGTAACAAATATGAAATAAAAGTTGTGTATAGAAAAGTGTTTAGGTTACCTTTACATACTAAAACAACATGTGACACTTAATCTTAATATAGAACAAATGAATGGCAAAAGGTAATGGTCAAAGAATAAGACTTAAAAGTAAAATACATTATTTAAAAAAAAAGCCATAAATACCAACTAGGCATGTATAAAGACGTAAAGTTCGACTTTATGACTGTTCAAGGTCACATTTATTATGATGGCAAAAAAAAAAATCGCCTTAAGCTATGGTGATATTTAGAATCAAGGTTTTAGTTTTTAAAATAAGCTCGTCTTAACTGTCTTTGTAAACAAAGTTTAAAATTAAATTAGGCAGACGTAGTTAAAGTAGCCGATACCTTTGAGAGTATAAATAAACCAAGACTTCGCAAGCTGATTGCCTGTAGTTGTTAACCAGCAAACCTCTGTGCAAATTGCGCAATACTTAAGTAAAAATAGAAGAAAAAAAAACTTTAATTGAGGACTTGCTTCGGTGACCACATGTTCTAGGGGACTACTCTCACATTAGACTAGACTACCGAAGATTGGAAGATCCAGGTTCGATCTAGGTCGGGTGTATTGAGGATGGTTTTCCCTAAATGTTTTTTTTTACTCTCCCTTCACGCAAATCCTGCTACACTTCCTCTAAATTCTACGTTCCTAATCCTTAACACATTAGATAATTAATTAGTACATAGGCGTATAACCCGAACGGGTAGTAAGATGCGGTGATAAAATAAAAAAAAATTGGTCAAACCTAAATAAATTAAATAATTTATCTCGAATGAAAAACAGAGATGTGAATTTTAGTTTTAAAGAAACTAAATTTAAAAATGGGTTGATTTATAACATTATATAAGGAGACTTTCATGTTTACAAAGTATTGTCAAGGTAAAGGGGTGGGAATAATTTTTTCAAGTAATGTCTCAAGGGGTATCCCTCACCTAAAGCGCACAATGGGGCCAAAAGTAGATTTTTTCCAATTCGGGTGAAACTCAGTACTCGGGCGTTTTTGGGGTCACATATTACGAATCCAATATCAAAATTTGAAAAAACAAAATGGCGGATTCAATATGGTGGGAAATTTCTTCAAAAATATTTCTAATTTAAGTAAAACTCAGTAACCGGGGATTTTTGGAGTCGCTGAATAAGAATCCGGAGCAAAAATTAAAAAAAATCGAAATGTCAGTTCCAATATGGCCGACTTATATAGAAAAAAAACTTTTATTTAGGCTAAAATTTAAATTCCGCCCTTTTCAGTGATCGTTAATTAAAATTCGGATTTTAAATGACAATAGAGAAAATAAAGATCGAGAATGCTGTCAAAATTCTAATATCTAATTATAAAGTTATTTAAAAAAAACTTTGAGTGTTTAGTTATGTATTAAAGATTAACATTAAATTTCTTACTAAATACGTAGTTGCTTATGAAGAAAGAAAGTGAAATTAAAAGTTCAAAATAAATCTGTATTTACGAAAAATACAGTCAATTACAACTATGCATCGTCATCAGAAGAATAATTTGATTCACAGTCAGTTGATTCAACTGTAACATAACTGGAGCTTCCCTTACTCTAATACTTGGCGCAATTAATAATAATGCTTCTGGTACCAAAGACTTAATTTTTTTTCCGAGATAATTCGCGTAGACTAGAAATAAATGAATCTGATGTTAATAGTAAGAGTAAAAAAAATCTCCCATATATTTCACTCGGGAACATTTTCTCGTAAAATCTTGTCCGAACTTTTTAATATACTCGTTACTAGACTCTTGAGCGTCTTTGGACATTTGTTTTTAATTACAAAAACTTGCACCAACAGCAGAAGAGCAGCTAGTAGCAGCAGATTTTTAGTTGTTTTCATTAAATAATAGTTGAATCTACAACCTACAATAGGTCTGGTCGCAAAACTCTACAGAACTCAAACTTTTCTCAACGTTAAAAAAAAAATCGTAGCAATTTTACGTTCACTGTACAAATCAATTGTTTATTGATATCACATAAATAAAACCATTGAAGAACTCGGCTCAAAACCCGACACGTCTTGCTCGAGTTAGGGTCACTTTTGAATTGGAATGTAATAGTAGGTATAAGAGACATGACCCTCTCTAATCTAGAATTTGACCTTTATAATTATATTATTATTTTGCTTCCAGATATTTTATTCATTTTTTCAGGTTCTTTTATTTAACAGAAAGACTAAATGCGCTTGCAGTACTTTCAATGGAGAAAAATTTCCTCAATTGTCATCTAGAGATCAAGGAGAAAATTATTAAACTTTTTGCGCAAATTAAAACAAGAAAAATTGATTTCATTTTTAAATGAATAGATCAAGCTTGAACTGTAACCATTTAAGTTAAAGTAAGTAAAAAAGTTTTTTTTGTTAAGATTTTATCTAGTTCCTGAATAAATTTTCTTTTTATACATTATTTTTCCTTTTACACAATTGTAAAACAAAGTCTAAAAAAATTCTATAGTAGCACCCCCACTATTTCTAGCTACGAGCCGCCACTGTCTGCAACATAAACTAGGAAACAGCTGAGGACCAACATATTTTATTTTCTCATGAATAGACAGATTTTTAAGATTATCATCACAATGGATGTTTCCAAATAGGTGTCCTGGAGTATCGCAGAAGCGCACTAGGTAGGTGAATCAAACGACCACCACTGCTTGTAGCTTCTGAGCCCCATATGGCAACACCGCTTATTGACATCGAACCTCATAGCCTTTTGTTGTATTAATCTATTGTAATTATTTTAAAGAGTAAGGGGGGCTTCCTAAAAGGGCACAGTTGATTTCCTTCACGAAAACTGGTTTTATCTCCCCTTAATGCCATTATTTAGTTCCTCCACTTTTGGAGAGTCAATTTCCTCCCCTTTGGGGTGGGGGGTCAAGATTCTCCGCTGATGCAGGGGGAGGGGGAAGAGGGTTGAGTTCCTCCACGACAACATAAGGAAGAGATCATAATAAGTCCAAGTGCAATAGCCTAGAACTACTAACCTTGCTTTGAATCCTCCCATAATTTATATGGTTCCTACCCAACCTAACTTAACCTAACCTTTCATGATTTGCTGAATTTTGTTCTTATTTAATTTTGTAAGCGAAGCTATTCCTGTTGACTTCCATGCAACGTATATGGAGGTTGGGGAAAAGGGGAGGGGGTCGAACACCCCCGTAGCCCCTAAAATCACTTCAGCATTTTGAAAAATAAATAAATTGTGTTTAGGATTTGGCTGCAATTTTCGATCAACAACTTTGAATAATCGATATCTGAGTTAACGGAGATAAAAATGATAAAATGTAGATTTCTTCTAATTCCCTCTTCAACAACTTTCTTTTAATTTTGTTATGTTCAATAAATTTATGAAAAATACGTTTCTTTTCAATTGGTTCAGCTACAAACTACATTTTATATTTTATTAACTTTCAGATATATTTTTTTGCAAACATTTGAGACTCATGATGCTCCAAAATTCTCTTCTACAACGTTAAATTCTTGAAATTTTTTTCTAGGAAGGGTAGGGGGTGCCACAACCCCAGCAGATAGGACTCCAACCCACCCTCATTCCACCATTTTCAAAACCTTAATGTGTGGCACCCTATTGTCCTTGAAAGCATACCTATAAGTTAAATTAAAATCACCCGCCTCGGTGGCGTAGTTGGCTAACACGCTTGTCGTGTTGAGCTCGACTGCTGAGGACGGGGAGATCGAGGTTCGAATCTCGGTCGGGTGAACTGGGGGTGGTTTTTCCTAAATAGTTTTCCACTCCTACCCTCCACGCAATGCGGGTTCACTTCCTCTAATTCAACCTTCTCAATTCCTAATCCATTAGAGTAATTAGTACTTAAAGCGTATAGCCCGAACGGTTAGTAAGACGCGGTGCTAAATATTATTATTATAAATTAAAATCAAAAGTACTTGACTCTTTATTTTACTAGTGAAAGTTTTATTTTCTTTAAAAATGAAACGAGCATGAAGATATTTCATTTGCATGCTTTCCTGTTGGGTCGACATTTCAAGTTCATCCTTGAAAATGTCAATGTCGGCGGCTTCGCGTGTCGAAGACAGCCCAGCCCGCGCTGTTATGAAACCGCTTGGCCAACCGACATTATATGATTAGAAAGATATATATACTACCACCGACTCGTTTTCTGGACACGAAAAGAGCAAAGCTTTCCCAAAGAAGAAAAAAACCCTATCATTCTCTTACTATATTTACACTTCGGTCAGTGGCGTTTCTAGACCTGTATCTTGTGGGAGGGAGGGACCCATCGATTTCTTTGCGAGGGATGCTAGACATTTTATGTTTAATCTACAGAGAATCGTGTGGGCTTTTAACTATTTATAGATTGCGTGGCATTTGTAATTTATATAGTTTTATTTTATTTGTGGTGTAGCCTCGTCGCTTTGGATCGTAATAAAGATTCCCAAAATATTTAGCACTTTACGTATATGAGATTCATACATGAGCGGGTCATAATCAGGTGAAAAATTAACCAAGTTGGCTTTCTTGCTTGCCGAAGTCACAGGGCTGGTAGTAAAGCATTAAAGTGTAGGGAGAGTGGGGGAAAAAAATGATCATCCTCAGTACATCACACCAGGAATCGAACCCCGATCTGTCCGTCATTGGCAGTCCAACATATTGTGAGTATAACGCCTTAGACCATTCAGCCGCCGAAGCGGGATGCCAATAATGTAATTAAATGCTGGTATCTGTCTATCTTGTATTTTGTAGAATCTCATTAGTTTGTAAGTCGTGCAAATAATCTAAATAAAGAATAAATCGAAAGACCAGTCATCGCGTGTCCTAGAGTCTAGAATGTCTGTTCCAAGAAGCGTCGCTGTGAATGGAATAGGATGTGACGTTTCTTGCGTTCACACAGGATGTAAACAAGAATGGATGATGCATACAATTAATTTGAGTAGAAAACTTTCGTGGTTTTTATTTTTAATAGATGCTTGTTTTAGCTGATTATTTTTATTGGTGACCTGATGGTCTAGGGGTAAAGTGTCAAGACTTCTGTGTTGAGGGTCCGGGGTTCAATTCTCGGTCCCAGCACAGATTTATCTGATTGACAAACCCTTCCTTCACCTCTGACAAGACGTGTTTTAATCACAACTTTTGAATGCTAGGCCTCAACCGTGGTTCGGTTCCGACGTTACATATTAGCGTAGGTGCGTACAGCCCGAACGGTTTTATTATTATTTAATCCATAACAATATCGTAATCAAACAATAGTTTATATAATATCTGTTTTCATGAAACAGAAAAACTTTTTGTAACGTTCTCATTATAAAAAAATGTATTGTAATCGTGAACTTTTTGCCCTTTAGCTTAAAAAAAATATTTAAGTTTTATGTGATCCCGAACCTAAATTTTCGCATCAAAATTACTGGGGCTTTACATTTGTGGAGCTTTCCAATTTTGACCCCGTATCTACGTAGCCATTTGAGATACAAAATACATCATTATAAATTTGTAGTGCTGTAATATTTTAAAATGTTACCAATGTTTACCACAAAAAATATGTTTGTGTTTTCTAAAAGACTCTTCCTATGAATATAAGGAGATATACTCGTTTGGGAAAGTTTGTAAGTAATGTCGTACCATTTATTTGAATAATTATATGTTGACTATAGAAGATACAGTGACAGCTATTAATTTTATCCGATCGTGTTATGTAAACTTTCTTTAAGTAGGTAATTTCAAGCCCTTACTTTTACCTAGGAGAATTTTATACGAAAAATTGATATTTTTGGAATTATTATTATTATTATTATTATTATTTGTTAGGTGTCGTTGGCAATTTTATAGTATTGAAGTGTAAGAGACACTATTTAAATTTTCTATATTTTATCTGATCAAGCTATGTTAACTTTTTAATGTAAGTCTAAAATCTTCCTTTTACCATATATGTTGATCATAGAAGAGCTAGGGACAGCTATATTTGTTATCTGATCTTGTCATATAAACTTTTAAGTAGGTAATTCCGAGCTTTTCATTTATACTCGGGGAGTTTTATGTGAAAAATTGATATTTTTGGAGTTATTATGAGTGTTTGTTAGGTGTCTGGAAATTTTGTAGTATTGAAGTGTAAGAGACACCATTTAGATTTTAGATTTTTTATCTGATCGGGTCATGTGAACTTTTTTATGTAAGTAAGTCCGAGATCTTCCTAATTCCATATATGTTGATTATAGAATAACCAAGGACAGCTATAATATTATTTAATATTTAGCACCGCGTCTTACTACCCGTTCGGGTTATCCGCTTTAAGTACTAATTACTCTAATAGATTAGGAATTAGGAAGGTTTAATTAGAGGAAGTGAACCCGCATTTGCGTGGAGGTAGAGTGGAAAACCATTTAGGAAAAACCACCAATTATTATTATTATTATTTGTTAGGTGTCGTTGGCAATTTTATAGTATTGAAGTGTAAGAGACACTATTTAAATTTTCTATATTTTATCTGATCAAGCTATGTTAACTTTTTAATGTAAGTCTAAAATCTTCCTTTTACCATATATGTTGATCATAGAAGAGCTAGGGACAGCTATATTTGTTATCTGATCTTGTCATATAAACTTTTAAGTAGGTAATTCCGAGCTTTTCATTTATACTCGGGGAGTTTTATGTGAAAAATTGATATTTTTGGAGTTATTATGAGTGTTTGTTAGGTGTCTGGAAATTTTGTAGTATTGAAGTGTAAGAGACACCATTTAGATTTTAGATTTTTTATCTGATCGGGTCATGTGAACTTTTTTATGTAAGTAAGTCCGAGATCTTCCTAATTCCATATATGTTGATTATAGAATAACCAAGGACAGCTATAATATTATTTAATATTTAGCACCGCGTCTTACTACCCGTTCGGGTTATCCGCTTTAAGTACTAATTACTCTAATAGATTAGGAATTAGGAAGGTTTAATTAGAGGAAGTGAACCCGCATTTGCGTGGAGGTAGAGTGGAAAACCATTTAGGAAAAACCACCACCAGTTAACCCGACCGAGATTCGAACCTCGATCTCTCCGTCCTCAGCAGTCGATCTCAACACGACAAGCGCGTTAGCCAACTACGCCACCGAGGCGGGTAAGGACAGCTATAGTTTTTTTAATCTGATCGTGTAATGTGAACTCTCTTTAGTAGATATTTCTGAGATCTCTCTTTTACCTTAGAGAGTTTTGTATGAAAAATCAATAATTTTATATTTATTTGAATTTTTTGTGAGGTATCTGTGGATATTACCTAGTATTAAAATGAAATAGACACCATTTAAAGTTTATATTTATTTTATTGGGTCATGTGAACTTTTTTTTTATGAATGTAAGTCTGAGCCATTCCTTTTACCATAGGTTTTATTAAGTACAAATCACATAAACGGTTAGTCTATTGAGCATGCAAATTTCCTTATGCTGAGATATTTAGTTTTCCATATTAGCTAAGTCGCACCGGTGGGGGTTAGGGCAAAGGTGTCAGACTCATCTGGTCTGGTTTTCCGGAGACCGAGAGGTCGGGGTTATAATCTTGGCTTGGTTTACCGAAGTAGCTTTCTCCTAAACGGATATGCACTCTCCTTCAACGCAAATGCGGGTACACTTATTTTTAAAAGTCTACCTTCCTAATCTTTACTTCACTAGTGTAAATATTCGTAGTTTACAACTAGACAAGCAAAGAATATACAAAGTTCTTGGCCTATATTACCTTCTTATTCACAAAACGATGTGTTTAAAAATGTATACATTTATAAAAAAAATATTGATACCATAGTATTTAAATTCAACATGAATGTCTTAAGATTACTCAAAAATCCCTAAAATTGACTAAAAATGGCTTAGACCAATAAAATACTACATAAAAATGTATTTCTAAAACCAAGGATCATGAACAGAGTTTATGTAATTCATTGTTTTGTCTGTAAATTATTATATATAAAAAAAGATGGAATGTCATCAAAATTTGGTCCCTGCGTATTACACATTACATAACTTTTTCTCTACAACTTTTCACGCATTTTTTTGAAACATTCCTTGACGAATCCAGTATATTATTTTATTATATTTTAGGTAATTTAATTTGTTTTAGTTGAGGATAGTCTCGGAGTTCTGCTAAACATATGATTGAATAATTTGGGGAGGATGCATTGGTTCTTGTTTTACAACGTGTTTTGATTAATCGCCGATTGTAAAGACTTCTTTGCTAGATTTTGAACTGGTGTTAGGAGAATGATTGTGAATGAAAATACATTAGTATGTATTTATTTGGTATACGAGAATTAATATTTTAATGAGGCTGTATTCATAAGTTGGCTTAGAAGTATAGTTTGATGTTGAATTTATGTTCGTTCGTTTGTCCGTTATAATGTTATCACATACAATTTTCTCTAAGAAAAATAAAAATTATATTTTATATTATCACTGCCACCAAATATCATACATTTTGTTCATAGAATAGAACGTTTTAAAAAGCAACGGAGGTGACTTGGCGGTCTAGGGGTAGGGTATTAGACTTCTGTGCTGGCGGCCGGGGTTCAATCCTCGGTCGCGGCAAAGATTTATCTGATTACCAAACCCTTCCTTCACCTCTGACAAGACATCTTGTAAATGTGAGGAATGCCAGGCCTCCACCGTGGTTCGGATTCCACGTTAAACTGTAGGTCCTTCATTTCTTCTCACAATCACCCTACCATTACACATTAGCGTAAGTGCGTGTAACCCGAACGGGTAGTAAGACGTGGTGCTAATAATAATAATAATAATAATAATAATAATAAAAAGCAACGGTTAGTAAACAAACACAAATATTGAATAAACAAGCGCAAATATTGAGTAAACAAAAACAAGCTTTAGATATACATACAATTACTGGTGAAAACATGGCTAAACAAACAGGTTTCAAATAAAGCTTATACTAATTATATTAACACAATGGTGCAGTAATACTATATCACGTAGGTAAATACTGGTGAGTAGAAAAACTATAGAAAAGCTTAGTACAGGTCAAATCAATATGTATAAAGTCCATTCACCATGGAGTGGTGGTAACCGACTGCTAGCATATGGTTTTATTGCAAACATTGCTCGAAAGTCACAAATATAGGAATAATGATTTTATTAAAAATAATATATTATCAATCGGTTGTGCCAACAAAAGATACACGAGTACATTGAATTATATATATATATATATATATATATATATATTTGTTATTATTATTTAGCACCGCGTCTTACTACCCGTTCGGGTTATACGCTTTAAGTACTAATTACGCTAATGGATTAGGAATTGAGGAAGGATGAATTAGAGGAAGTGAACCCGCATTTGCGTGGAGGGGAGGAGTGGAAAACTATTTAGGAAAAACCAACCCCAGTTCACCCGACCAAGATTCGAACCTCGATCTCCCTGTCCTTAGTGAGTTAGGGAGTGAGAATGTGTACTCTCATTTTCATGTAGGGAGATCAGAAAACCATTTGTAAAAAACCCTCCTCATTACACCCGTCCGGGATTATAACCCCCATCTCCCTGTAATCGGCAGTCTAATCTTATATTATAGTGACGCCTTAGACCATGCGGCTGCCGAAGTAGGTTGAAATAATAAATTAAAAAGTATTATATTCACATTTGTATCTTGGATACCAAAATAAATAGATTTTTTTACAACCTAGAGAAAAACTCTTTCGTATATTTACACAGTAAAAAAATTTCAAATTTAAACGGTTTTAAATTTTATAAGCACATGCTAGTGAACACAAATAAATACGGTTTCATCACATACAGCTTTGAAGGAAATTCCGTTACATTGTTTGAATCCCTCTAGCCACCCTGCACTCGCTTTGAAGTCTGTTTTCCTAATTCAGATGCGAAATGTTCAGCTTTTGCTCTAAGAAGAGGGTAACTACTGTTTTCCTAATTCAGATGCGAAATGTTCAGCTTTTGCTCTAAGAAGAGGGTCACTCATTGAAACTTTCTTGTCTCGCGCTTGTTTGAACCACTCCACATATGGGTTTTCCGGTCCTCTTAATCTTTTCCTATATTATCCACTCGTATGTTCATTGATAAAAAAAATTATTTTCAAAAATGTTTAAAGTGTGTTAGGGGGGATTCTGAAGGCCTTAGCAATTTCTGATTTCTTTTAAGTCCCTTTTTCACTTCCTTTATCACCACTACTTTTCGGCCAAAATTAATGGTTTATAGGACTGTGGCTTGGACAGCGACATCACGACACACACACACACACACACACACACACACACAAACACTACTGTACAGTATGTACTAAACAAAACTAAATTATAAAACAAAACAAACTAAGCTNCACGACACACACACACACACACACACACACACACACAAACACTACTGTACAGTATGTACTAAACAAAACTAAATTATAAAACAAAACAAACTAAGCTTGCACGTCACAAGAATATCGCTACGACCGAATCACTAAGAATAGCGCACATAACCACTTGAGAGGTTCGACCTTGACTAACGGAGCAAAGAACTGTACGTATAAACAAAGACGTATGGGTGAGCGGGGGAAGGGGGGGGGCGTGAAGAAGGGGACTGACCGCATTCCAACGTCGCCTCCCCTGTTTCCAAAAATATAACAACTCTGCACCGCAACTAGAAATAGGAAAACAATACTGCACAGTAGATTACAACTTAGGAAAAGTTCGAATTAACCAAAACACATTTTGTACTATCCACGATTTTTTAAACATTGTTTTCATACAAAAGTCACGGGACTGAGTGAAAAATTCGGATCAAAGACGACTGTATTATTTTCACTGAAACCTTGTTAATCTGACCTAATTTGGACTGAAGCCTGTTTGGATTATCTAAAATTCGGATTAAGCGGGAGAATATAGGGATAAACAATTTTTATGAAGTTTAAATTACAGTTGAATAAGATTAATAAAATATTCATTTATTTAACCGATGTATTACATAATTACTTTTAGTTACAGGAAAAGACATTGTATTGACTACAAC
The DNA here is from genome assembly GCA_902141385.1 of Timema californicum. Classification (NCBI taxonomy): domain Eukaryota; kingdom Metazoa; phylum Arthropoda; class Insecta; order Phasmatodea; family Timematidae; genus Timema; species Timema californicum. Next base: position 53,382 of record CABFOW010004559.1, read on the forward strand.
ATATGAATATGAAGCATTTATCATCAGATATCACTGTTTCTTGCCATTCTATTTTAGCTTAGAGCTTGTTAAACGATAAAATATATTTGATTTTACTTCTTTTTTTTTCATGTTTTCCGAAATGTGTGTTTGAGTTATCCGGAATCTCGGATTTGACACGATTACGTGAAAATAGATCTGGTAATTTTTTTTTATCTCTCATATACGTACACTCCATTTACCCTGAAAGGTAGCAGTCTTACCTCACACCATGGCCCTCTCTTATAAGTTGTACCATAGTTGAACCATAATAAGGTAGATTTTGCTACCTTTTCGGATAAACAAAGTACCTGGGTTCGATTCCCGTGTTCAGGTGTCATTTTTCAATCTAAATAATATTATATTTAAATGCGGCTATAACAGTAATCATCAAATATAATAGCTTGGCTATTTAATTCATCATGATATGTGGACTCGTACAGTTATAATTTTACAATTGTCAGCATAAAACCCTCCCGAGTCGAAGGTGGCTGGCTGCGTTATCTGATAGCTCGCTATCTTAATTGATAACACACATGATACTGACGATTTTCACACGTCCATCCCAGATTCTGCCTTAAAATATGAATGAAGAATGACCCTAGATATGGGACTATTCCTGGGTAGTTCAGCGGTAATTCCCGCGTCCAGGTGTAACTTTCATTTTAAAGAATGTGATATTTAGATGAGGCTATAACCGTAACTAACAAATATAATAGCTTTGTTATTTAATCCATAAAGAGTACCTTAGATAAACTTGATAAAATTTAGGGGGACTCTTCCCCCCTCCCCTAATATTTCTGTTACTACATAGTCGTGAACAAGGTTAAAGAGTTTCGTGAGAGTTTGTGGGAGAGGAAAAGAATTTAATAGATATGTGTTAGAGAAAGAGATTTG
>CABFOW010004560.1:0-43763 GCA_902141385.1 Timema californicum
CAAATATTATTAAAGTACATACGACAGTATCTAATGGCTATGTTAATTTGGTTCTAAGGTCAACTATTTTATAGTTAAGGGGAAAATGAAAAAAGTGTTCCATGGTACAACACTCTCCCCTATACAACATATGACTTCGAGACATCTTAAAACCTAATGGTTATCACAGCAGTCAGGCGTGTAATAGAAATGGAATACTCAAAAGAAAATTTGATATTCCCATGGAAACGAGCAGACGACACATTACAACTATTTGACAAAACCGACGACTACCAATACGAAGAAATCGCAAATGGGCACACTAAAACATGGTACGTTGAAGATCAAGAACTTAAAGATAAATACTATCAAAACATTCCTACTGAAGACCCAGAACTACTTTACGGAATGATACCAGGAATCGACGGACTTAACGCAAACCCTACTCAATGGCCTATCGCTATAGCTAGTTTAATGTACATTAAAAGAGCTCAAATACGAAATTACGTACACAGACCTGCTAACTTTCTTGAATCAAGATTAAAATCAAGGACGGAACCATGAAATTCTCATATCGAATCATATTTGAATGCAGTTTTAATTATCATGGACCACTAATACACGGAAACCCAACTGGAGACCAACTATCTGGAAAAGACGGATTTGATCTACAAAAAGGACAAATCCTTGCTAATAAAAACGCCAAAGTCACTTACCTACCTAAATCTGTAACTGGCTAAATTACTAACCTGGAACTAACTCCTCGCCAGTACCTACGGGTAAAAAAAGAGGGCCATGGCAAGGCCTTGGGGGGAGTTCCCAAGGCACTCAACATGGAAATAACATGTTTTGTTTCAGATTATTCTATCTTCACATCCAGATGAAACATGCTTGATTTCTCCACCATCCCCCATGAAACTGATTAGTATGTCAGACGTCTGGGAAACTGTGACACCAGAACGACCAATAAGAAGACCAAGGCTTTTCGTAAATAAAATGCAGCGTTAAAACTCCAAAATCTCTCAAAAATTGCCCGAAAATTCGAAAATCACACCACTTTTTCTGGTATTGCTATCAATGATAGCAGTTACACTGTAACCAATACCAGAAAAAGTGGCCTGGATGGACCAAAATTATGTAGCGTAAATCACAAGAACTGAAAACCTCTGGAGGACCAGTGTTACGAACCCTGGCAAATGAACTATATGGTGGAATGGGAATGGGTAGAGGCAACTCGCCTTCACTTTATGTTGTCTGATTGGTATTGTCTTGGAGCAGTCAATTTCATTAACACACGCACACGAATAACTGAGATTGGACCGCTTCCAGGTGAAAGTTCACGGAGCCTATAACCATCACTTACGGGTCTATCAAGTCTCAACGCACGACTCTCTGAATCGGCAGAACGAAAAACCGCGCCAGCGACACTTGGCGGGAAAACAATAGACATAGAGGGATCCGAAATATCAATAGGAAGAGAGGATAAGAAACAAAATATTACAAACAACCTGAACCAGGCAACCCTACCCAATGTATCAGACAGAATCATACAAGGCACAGAAGAAGCCGAAAAATTGTATGAATGCCTAAGCCCAGGGGTATTTGCAGCTATGCATAAAACCCTGTTTTGCCCAGAAATACGGAAGAATTTGAACCTCCTCCCAGTACCATCATCTAATGGATTGGTTTTCATAGAATTTGCTTATCAACACACCTGTTAATGGCATTGAAAAGAGTGTTGATGGGTCTGGGACCCATAGGCAACAATCAATTAAGCAAGTACAACAGACTAGATTGGAAGACTACAGACCTCGATAGATTTAACAACACAACCAAAGAGTGGCTTGTTAAAATACTACCAAAATTAGGTGATGACAATTACTTCCTTGCTAGTCCAGGGATGTTAATGGGAATGTTAAATGCAGCATCTACTACATTGGGGCTCCTAGCAACAGGATATGGCTTGGACAGCAATAAAATACAGGTTATCACTCTTAGGTCTAGTGACGATTCGGAAAGCGTATACGTGGGGAATAACCCAGAATCTGTAATTGCAGCAGTAGAAATCAACCAAAAGAATTTAGAGTGTTTAGGTATAAATTATAGTGAGAGAAAGGTAATATTTTCCCCTTTGGGATATGGAGAGTATACTTCGTGGTTTCAAGATGGGAACTTTCTTTCACAATTTGGTGTAGAAACCAGCGCCATAAGACTCCAAGGAAAGAACCAGCCTGACGATTTTTATGCAATAGCAAAGGGGACTGCAACAGCCTTAAGCACCTTAACAATGAACCATTTAGGAGCCACCACAAGAATAGCACTTGGAATAAACGGCGTAATAAGGATCTGGAGCATAAAACAAGATCCGAACAAGAGGAGAAGAGTAGACCCCATGTATTGCACCTATCTGATGGAGAATCTAATCCATGGGACAGCTGCAATTGTTATATCAATGAAACAGTTATTAAAGAAAGACTTGCGAAGACTCTAGAGGAAAAAGAATACATGCTAAGAGTGATAAATCCTGATAACCCATTCTGTGCTCCACCGGAGGAGGAATTGAATTATTCGCGTGAAATAGGCGAGTTAGTAATTTCAACTGTAGAGAAACCAGTCTTTCATCTCCTGAAAAAATCAAATAGTACTGTCAAACATACTATTAAGAAAAATATGTTTGAAGAGGAGAAAAATTTGTGCGGGGGCTGTAGAAATCATCCATTCTGTTGACCCTAGCCCTTGTATTAGATACCCAACACAGCCGACTGAGATGGTACAATATTGTATAGCTAGCCTTTCTCTAACTAAATCAAGAGCTGTTCTGAGCGAAAATGAACTGTACCAAAACGCAATGTATCGTTTAGAACAAGGGAAAAGTGATGAGGCCATAGAGGAAGCTGTAGAGGACTTCTAGTATAGTGAGTTGACAAATAAAATTTAGATAAAAAATAAACTAACTTCGAGGCATAGAGAACCTAGATACAGGAGCACTATCCAAAGAGATAGCATAGAGGATAGAATATAAATAATAGTGGAAATATTGTGTAGTTTTTGAAAATTGTTGAGGCGGTTCTTAAAACCTAAACATTTATATATTTGATATTCTCTTATGCTTTCTAATAAAAAAAAATTTTAACTCAATAAACACAAAGAAACTACTATATTGTTTTGCTCTATGGCGATGTTTACCTCTCCTACCGGAGAGCAGTGCCCTTGTTTGCAGTTTTATTTAAAATCAAAATATAGGTTTTTTTAAATTCCTAGTCCATATGGATTTTGTCGAAGGAAACAGCTGGAATATGTGATTTGTATATCAAATGAGGGTATAAAGGTTATACAATTCCGGACAGCTCGCTCTGCATTCGTTTTATGCCATTGTAAAATTGTACGCCATTCCTTTATCTCATCGCCGAGCTGAGGCAGTATTTTACGTGCAGAAAATTTTTTCAGCTACAGTTCAAACTATTAGGGAAGTAAGTAAAACCACCAGACTTCTAGAAATCAAAGCTAAGGGAAGATAAATTCTTATGTAGCTTCTAAGTTTTGAATTTATTGTCTGTATTGAATTGATGCAATCTATTCCCCAGCTGATCCTCAAGATCAGCAAGGCACTTCAAGATTCCCAATTGAATCTCTTGACTGCCATGAGTGAGATCCAGTACCTATGGTCAGCATTTAGAGCCATGCAGTGTGATAAAAAAATAATTCAACAAGGCTTAGAACAAAGCTTTACAGACATGCGAGGAAAATTAAATCAAAATTCTAGCAACTTAACAAAGAAAAGTATCTGGATGTTTGGATGACAGTTGAAAAAATGAACATTTTTAGCCAAAACAAAGAGAAAATTTGCATAAATGTGCTATACCCAATGCTGGATTCTTTAGTTCAAGCTATTGAGCAACGTTTTAGTCAAGAAACATCACTTGTTGCTGAGGCAGGAAAGATGTCTAGGCTTGGAGTAGACACAGCAGAGATTACCCTTTTATCAAGCTTTTTCGGCATTTCTTCTAAAGAATTAGAAGGAGAAATAATACTTTAAAAGTATGTGATAAAGATGTGTATAATGGTACACTTGCTAGTCAAGGTTGTAAAGAGTGGTTGGACTGATTTCGAACAAATGGTGTGGAGAACATTTTTACTCAATTTAGGAAAACTACTTAAGATTTAGTGTGATTCCTGTTACTAGTCTCTCTTGCGAACGACGATTTTCTAAACTAAATCATGTCAAGAGTAAGCTTGGACCCACAAAGAACCAGGACCACCTGGATGATTTTTCCATACATCGAACAAACACGGGCAACAAGTGTGGACGTCGATCTAGTGACTGAAGAGTTTAAAAATGTAGTGTCATTTAAGAGTTGTTTGTGTTTTTGAACAATATTAGTGTTCAACAATTAATATTTATTTTTGTATTCATGTTTTGTAGATTTCCACCTTATTCTTAGTTTTTAAGTTGATTATCCTTTTAGCAACTATATTATTAATGATTTGTAAATACATTATTTAGTTGAAAAATGCACACATTGTCATCTAACATATTTAAGAATAATTTATATTGGATTTAAGATGTAGTTCATAAAATAGTAGCTTGCTGGTTTAAAGTCCGCCCCCCCTAACAGAAATGTCTAGCAACCCTAGTGCCTGAAACTTTTCTATGGGTTGATCTGAGGTCCTTTATGAAAACAACGAACAGAACACTTGTAAATATTACAAGTTTCTTAGAGCACAATAAATAATAAAAAAAAGTTTTAGGCGCACGAAGTGAGTATGACTGTTTGATCAAAGCTTATATTGTTTGGACAGATATAGCAAAAGAAAAACTATGTGAAGCTAAAGGTACAGGGCAGCTAAGCTTTATAAATATGATTTAAGATATTGAAAACAAACGTCCCGTTAATTCAAGAGGAACCAACCATCACTGTTATTGACAATTATTCGTCTTGGATTGGTAAAATAATATCTGAAGTTAAAAATTAAATTTCAAATCAAGAAAATGGGAACAGAGATAACTTTATCTGCCAAATATTGTCTCACACATACGAAGGTTGCGCTGTAAAATCCCTTTAAGGTCAGGTTTAACCCATTTGCTGACATCGACGAGTGCTACTCGCCATGGATTTACAATACAACAGGGACTTTGACGAGCGTGACTCGCGGCATATGTCCGTCCACTTACTTTGACGTATCTTTCTCGCCGTGTTATTTCAATACATTGTTTCGTAGTAGTTATATGAATGTCCAATAGATGTCAGAGAAATCCAGTTCCTTATAGTTATGGTTTTATTTTTCTCTAATATATGTCTAGCGTAATGTGAGCTCTAACATCTGTGTCATTATTATCCAATCTCTGTTAGTATCCTTTATTAGTGACAAAAGTATAGTGTTTATTACGTCTACATTGTATATAATTGTTTATTCACTTGGCTTTTTCCCAACAAAATGAGTTCACTGCGTGGTAATTTTGCAAATAGGCCAGAAGAAATACAAAAATATTTGTGTGAGTGACAGTGATGTAACAGACGATGAAGATTTCGAACTGCCAACGAATATTGTTGTAAATGACGGCTCCGACTATAATAGTGAAAGTGAAAGCGATGAAAATTAAGACATAATAGGTAATACATACACTTGGGAATGGAAAAACGAGAATAATAGGGTAGTTGAAATTCCTTTTATTGGTCACTCTGGAGTGAATGAAAATATTATTCAAAAACTTTGTAATGATGGAACTGTACCAAAAGAAAATGATGCTTTTAGTGAAATTTTGGGTGATGATTTTTTTTAAATGATTGTGCTTGAAACTAATAGGTATGCTCAAGTGAAGTTGGATACTGTTGACATTCAAAATCGTCAGAAATGGTTTCCCGTTACTGTAGACGAACTAAAAGCGTTTTTTGCCCTTATTGTGCTGATGTCGCAAAATCCCAAACAACGGCTGGAAATGTACTGGACAAAGAGGATAATTCTTCGTACACCAATTTTTTCAAAGGTCATGCCTTATAAACGTTTTTTACTCTTATGTAAATATCTACATTTTGCCAATGATTATGAAGGAGATGATGATAGGCTGAAAAAAATTAGGCCTATGATAGAGTACATGAATGTAAAATATGAGAATGTATACACGCCTGACAAAAATATAGCGATTGATGAAAGTTTGATGAAGTGCAGAGGACGACTGTCTTTTATACAATTCAATCCTTCAAAACGGTCCAGGTTTGGAGTAAAATTTTACAAACTGAACGAGTCAAAATCAGGATATTGCTGGAAGTTTTCAGTTTATTGTGGCCAGGATGATCATGGTGACATGTTGGCCAGTGAAGCTGTTGTCATGAACCTGAGTGAGCCACTTTTGAACCAGGGATATGCCATTCATACCGACAACTGGTACAGTTCTCCAACATTATTCAGGTTGCTACTGGATAATAAAACATACGCACTAGGAACTGTTCGTAAGCACAGAAAAAACATGCCTGCAGCTGTTGTTTCAAAAAAACTTACTGCAGGAGAAGTAGTCCATCAAAGCTCTAACAATATCCTATGTCTCAAATGGCAAGATAAGAAAGATGTCTTGATGTTATCAACAATGCATGACTCATCTCTCATGACTGACACTGGAAAAACGAAAAGAGTGAAGCGAAAGGTTGGGGGTCGTGTACAAGTTGTAGAAGCACAAGTTGTGAAACCTCAAGTTGTTATAGACTATAATAACGCAATGGGTGGTGTTGACCGTCAAGACCAGGTACTTTCAAGTTTCCCAGTAATGAGAAGATATTCAAAAAGTTATAAAAAAATATTTTTTTACATGTTCGATATGGCACTTTACAATTCCTTTGTGGTGTGGAAGACTCTAACTGGGAAAAGGGAATCATTCACTGAGTTCCGGTTGAATTTTGTGGAACAGATATTGGAACATGTAACATTACCACAATACCCAAGCCGTGGAAGACCGTCACTTGGACCTAGCCCTCTGCGTCTTCAGACCAAGAATTGGGCACACTTTGTAATGAAGATTCCAAGAACAGCTACAAAGGCAAATCCAACAAAGAGATGTTTTGTGTGTGCCCAAAAAAAAGTTAGGAGTGAAACCGTGTGGCAGTGTGAAAAGTGTGTGATCCCACTTCATATTCCCACATGTTTTCGCGATTACCACACAAAATTAAATTTTTGAACTAGTGGGCAAGTTATGAAACAGTTTTTTTTTAATTCAAACTTCTCTTTATTTTATAAACTTAAGTGTTTTTAAACTTTTTTTATAGAATTTAGAGAGTTGTGGTTTATAAATTAGTGAATGTTATAAAGTGTTCACGGTACTTCTGTTCAATGTACCGAAAATTGAAATTTTTGAAAAAAAGGCCAAAATAATGGGTAATTATTATTTTTTGTATTTTGTAATGGGTTTTACATCATAATTTAAAAATTAAAAAATAGTCATTTTTGAAAAAAAAATTCATCAATAAATCACGAAGGAATTTGGTTTTGGTAAAAATAGAGCATCGAGTTCAAGTGTGGAAAGCTATTTCAGAGATTTAAAATATTATACTCTGAAAGGTCGTCATTTGCCAATGCAGGTTGACTTGTTCCTTTTAAAACATCTAAGCTAAATATGAGCACATATAAAACCGGCCAGAGCTAATGCTCATGAAAAAACATGTGTGATGTAAACGATTTTGATGATCCAGACGATCCTACAGTTTCGGAGGCCACAGTAGAATAGAATTCAAGAGAACATATTAAGGCAAGCGTTAAAGATGATTTGCTAAATAATAATTGTGTATTCCCCAATAACGGTAGTCTTCCTCAAGGAGCACATGTATGTATTTATTGCAATGCAGCTATTCATATTCTTAAAGGATGCTCCTATGTTCATACCAGAAGGAGGTCACAGCGAACAACATATATGTAAAAGTTGCAATAATTCGAGAAGAGTGGAATAAGAACTTGAAAATAATGTGTCTGGTTCCATTAACCAATCTATTCCTCATGTGCATGAGCAATATGAAGAGAATTGGCGAGGATTGAACCCACTTTCAGATGAAAACCTGCCTTTAAAAAGTGAGGAAGATTTTCTTACTTGTACCCAAGCTCAAATTAGTTAACTTTAGATCTGTCAAGAAAAAAGGCCAGGACCCCTAGAAATTGGTATACTTCAAAATAGAAGTATGTGAAGGGAACAGGGGTAAAATATGCTCAAATACATTTTCTAAATATATATGTGTGTGTTTTGCTGCTGCCATCTGTTGGAGAATATCATGAACTATATATTCAAATTGTTGGTTTGGTGAAAAACAAGTTCAGACCAGTGTATAATAGATAGCCACAAGGGAAAAACAAGCACACTCCATCTATAGTGGGAACGAACAAGCTCATTTCACAGATAACTAGTTTGCTTATCGGCTGAATAATAACTGCACTGTTTAACCCTTTGAACTTTGTACCATAGCAGTACTGACATAATGTGACATCCAGCTTCTATGTTTTAAGTGGCCTGACATCTGTTAGCCACCGTTGGAACTTCGTTCTCGTTTGTTTACTTTTAACAAATCAAATCAAGCTTGCTCTGCCATCTATCTTGCACATGAAGTATCTCTTACAACACACTGAACGTGAGATTGAAAATAAGTTTGTATATCATTATTCTTATGTTTTCTTTAGGGTCCTTAGTATAGTGTTATTCTCCCCACCCCCCTCGGCAGTTTTCTGGCACCGACACTTGTTTGTTTCTTCATAAATAGCTCATGAAACATGGTATCTACTCATGTACAAAGTCTCGACATGAAAGAAATGTCAAATATATTGACAAATGCAGTCTGAGGATGAGCTTGAAGGTGAAGATAGAAGTGTTAGAGATAAATATGATGGGAGTCCAGAAGATATTGCTGCTGAAACTGAGGATGATCTGCCTCCACCGCCAAAAAACCGAGACATTACACCAGGCGTTCGAACTGACGAAAGGAAATGGAGCTTTGTAGGTAGGTTCCTTCCAACACTTTCACCTGATTTTGATAGATCTAATTCAGGAATTAGTGATGCTTTATTCAAGAGACTTGATGAAGCAGATAATAGTGATAATACAAAACTGGAAATGTCGATATTCAAAGAGATTGTTGATATAGACCTTATGAATATAATTGTTTTAGAAATTATCACAGATTTGTTTTGGAAAATACAGACATAAAAGAGAAGTCAAAATTGCACAAGTGGAATGGAATTACTGTGGAAGGGTTTTATGTTTTCTTAGCTGTTGTCTTTTTGATGGGACATGTGAAAAAAAAACAGATTGCGCGATTACTGGTTCATAAATAAGTTGATTGAAACCCCAATGTTTGGTAAAATTATGTCTTTGGATAGGTTTTTACTCATAATAAGACTGCTGCAGCTGCACTTTGCCAACATTACCCAGCAACCTCAAGGTGACAGATTATTCAAAATTTGACCAGTCATAAATTATTTCAGGAACAAATACAAATCTATATTTTACCCATTTAAAAATGTATACATAGATGAAAGCTTAGTCGCTTGGAAAGGCCGCCTCAAATGGAAACAGTATATTCCATCCAAACGGCACCGGTTTGGGATTAAAATTTTCATACTTAGTGATTGTGAAACAGGATTTGTTCTGGATCAGTGTGTTTATACAGGAGCACAAACTGAAATTGACCATGATGAAAAACTTAAGGTCTCTGGATCAGTTGTGAAGACATTAGTAGCTCCATACATAGGAAAAAACCACAATCTCTATGTAGATAATTGGTACACAAGTCCTGATTTATTTGAGTATCTCCATAAAGAGAACAGCGGGGCCTGTGGTACTGTCAGAAAAAACTTAATAGAAATGCCCGAGTTTCCAAAGTCACGAAATGGGGCCTGATTGTCAATGTAGGTGACGATGTTTTCGGCATATCCCGATGGAATCAAGGAAGAAGATATTGTCTGCTTTTAATTTGTTAAAGTCCCACGATGTGCAAAATACTTATGTGTGGCCTTATTACAATCATTCCTGTACAACACAAAACGCCTAAATAAGACCATAGTAGGCAAAATGATGCTTCATATTATTATAAAGTTAGAACCACACAAAACAATGAAATGGTATAAGATGTCGTGTGTCGTAAGGCATTCATTACAATCCATGGCATTTCAAAAATGAAAATTGAATATTTGAATAAGAACTTAAAAACAACCGAGATATCTACAAAAGATAATTGTGGAAAACATAATAACCACCCCCACGAGAAGTGATTAACTGTAACACTAATTCATAACTACATTATATCATTCAAAGGCATATCTAGCCATTAAAGCCTTCACAATACAGCAAAAACGTATTTTATCCAAAGAGCTTAGTTTTAAGAAAATGTATAAATTGTGTATAATTCATGAAAACCAAAAAGTATCTCATGAATTTCACAGGAACATTTTCTGCCGTGATTTTAATATTGTCTTCGGATACCTTAGGACGGACACCTGTAGTGCATGTGATGAATTCACATGCCAAGTTAAAACCCTAGATAAAAAAAAAGCTTATTTAGATCCTATTCAAATCCAACCACATAAAGACCATGTGCTTGAAAAATGAAAACAAGCTCCATAAGATAAAAGCGGAGCAATTTTATAAAAGAAGCGCATGTGCAAACAATATGCAAGTCATGAGGCTATATGCATTGACATTGGTAAAAATCTTTCATCTAATATTGCCACAAATTATGTGTATTATAAACACCAGTTTTCTATGTATATATTCAATGTTCGCGACTTGTCTACTTCCCAAAGCCTACTTTAAATTTATCCTGAGAACGAAGGTAAAAAGGGTTGTGACGATGTTTGCTAATACATAATATTGTTTATAATTACCTAGACAAACAAGTGAGGCATCTAGAAATATTCTGTGATTCTTGTCCAGGACAGAACAAAAATTTCACTTTGTTTATATTTCTGCATAACCTAATCCACCAAGAGAAGAGGCTAAACTCTGTACATGTCATTTTTCCAGTTCGGAGTCACTCCTACATGGAGTGTGATAAAAATATGGACCTTATAAATATGAAGTCCAAAGATGAGTTTCCATCTGATTTGGTAGAAATATTTAAATCAGCAAAAATCAATCCATTTTTATTTGAAATGATAGAAATTGGAAACCAGCACTTAATAATATGGACTTCTTCCCTGGAAAAATCTTACTAAGAATAAATCTCCATTTCCATCGAGACCTATAAAGGAGCTTAAAATTTCAGATGAATAAGACGTTCTGTACAGCTACATACAGCCTACAATGCAGCATGAGAGACTTCTGATGTAGACAAAACAAAAAGGCGATGAACTACCTTGAGACTTCATGACAATGAATTTGTTATCCCAGAGGACTCTTATGATGGTAAGGGTTCATTTTATAGGTCTCTTAACAGTATCGAGAACTACAAAAATATTCAATTTACCACCGATTTTAGGTCCTTTGACCATAAAACCAGCTAAATACAAGAATTTGTAAGAACTAAAGTTCTGTAATACAGAGGTCCAAAGGTTTTTGAAGTTTTTTACACTGCACGAATAGTTGACCCATCACATTAACCCCCAACTACAGGACCAGGGACTCCTCAATAAGGGTTACAATACTTTAAGCGAGATGGCCCAGTTTTAAGGTGCCAGGCATTCGCTCCCACCTATCCCCCTAAGATACTATCAGCTATTTACCCTCCTCCTTTATCCGGGCTTGGGACCGGCACCAGGTAGTACAGTAGTACAGTAGTACCACCTGGAGGCGGAGTTATTATCTTATTGTTAATTTATTTGTCAATATTTGTTACAAGTTTATGCATCTAAATTTAATTCTATTTTGAATGCTTAAGGCAAAGATTTTTTTAAATACAACAAACCAGAAAAATCATTTTAGCTTTAATTTACAATCACTTTTATAGTAGATAACTTGCATACTCTCCTTTCCAAATGTTTTCTAATGTATCATATAAAAGCAATCTATTTTAAAAATTAATAATCCTAAATACATCTGCAGTGTCATTGTAAATTCAAACATTTATAATTTGTGAACTTGTTTTAAGTTTGTAAGTTACAATTTGTGTTTAATAGTCCTTGTAGAACTTGACAATCTGAAATTTCTTTACATTAAATTCTAAAATTTTCAAGAGGATTAAATAATTATTCCAGCCCTTGCCGTGTCGTTTACAGAATATTCTGCCAATCAAAATTTGCTCGAAGTGTAATTTACAAAATATTCCGACGTTACCTATTATGCTTTACGTGTCATTAACGAAATATTCCAGTCACTCGTATTTTTCTTTGAGTTTCAGAATATTTTGTAGATGGCAGCAGGCAAATGGAATAAAATTATATTAGTGTGTGTGAACTCGGAACTATAGCATAGCACTACGTAAACTATGCTAGGTATCGGCAGACTGTTTTGACAACACCTTATCTTTTCCATAGTAAGTAAACAACATGACAACCGATGAAGAGAAGGCAAGAGTGTGGGAATTATTGTCAAATATAAATGACAGTGTTCTTACAGCTAGTGATGAAAATGTTAAGGTGATGCTCTTGAAGATATATTACCTAGTGAATCTATAGAGGAGGTGAATTCAATACATATTGTATGTAAACACCCAGAAGCAGAATGACAGGAAGCCTATGTCCCATAAGGCACACAGAAAAAGTCTTGTGTTGGTTACAAGCTGTCTAATGAAGAAGGAGATCCCCAAAATAAAGAGGCAGACCACAGAAAGGGCCCTCTGATGAACGTCTAGATGGGAAACAACATTTCATGATGAATAAAGAAGAGTGTGCAATGCCAAGAAAGAAACAATTTATTTTTGTAAATCAAGCACAGCTAAACCTTTCCTTCATCCAGTAGGCTGTCCAGACCCATAAGCCTCCTTGAACACGGCTCTATCACTAACTGCCCACAAGCGACAGTTAAAACGTCACCTGTTCTTAATATATCCAACCACCAATTGTCAAAGTCAGAAGAAGACGTTCTATCCAGAGGACTAACCTTCTGTTCAACCAAACGTCCTGATCACTTCAAGCTGACTAAGGATGTTCTAAGCTTCGCCAGAAATCTGAGGTTTAAGACAGTTCTTTTCAAACATTTCCTCCACCGACAAACCAACCACATCAAATACTTCCGCCATCGACAAACCAACCACATCAAATACTTCCGCCATCGACAAACCAACCACATCAAATACTTCCGCCATCGACAAACCAACCCCATCAAACATTCCCGCTACTGATTTGCCAACCACATACAACATTTCTACCATAGACAAACCAACAAAGTCTACTACTACCAACCAGCTTCTAAGCAAATTATCACCCCCTTCCAACTGGAATCCCCCGATTGAAATATATATAAACTGTATACTTCAGCAAGTTTCAGATCCAAATTTCTACAAAATGCTCCCCACAACTCACAACCTAACATATGAACACTGCCAAGCCATAGAATCCATCCGACAAAATCAGAACATCCTAATACTACGGGCCGACAAAGGATCCACGACAGTAGTAATGAACAAAGATGATTACATCGCAGAAGCGCACACAGCTTTTGGACTCTTCCACATACTGAAAAATTGAGTATGATCCCACTAGAAAATTTGCCAACCAGCTTTAAGAACTCATCACTAGAGAGACCAAGCGACAAAATCTTTCTTCAGATTCTTCTACCAAAAAACCAATAACGCCAAAATTCTACATGCTTCCAAAAATTCACAAAGATATCATACCACCACCAGGAAGGCCTATTGTCTCCAGCTGCGGATCACTTACAGAAAGAATTTCAGCCTATGTCGACCTACTGATGCGGCCATTTGTTACCGAACTACCATCCAACATTAAAGACACCAACCATTTCCTTCAAAAACTCAATAGCCTTCCCCAACCTTTACCTCATAGCACCATACTTGTCACCATTGACGTTGTGTCGTTGTATACCAACAATCTTCATGTTCATGGCCTGGCTTCAGTGGAACATTTTCTCAAAAAGCGCCCGATCAATACCACACCTACAACATAATTTATTCTGGATCTCACTAAATTTATACTAGAAAAGAACAACTTTCAATTCATGGATCAGAACTTCATTCAAACCAAAGGCACAGCAATGGGTACAAGAATGGCACCTTCGCATGCCAATCTTTTCATGGGCAAACTGGAAAAAAAAATTCTTGACCGCCAAATCAACAAACCACTTTGCTGGCTTCGCTTCATCGATGACATATTCATGGTTTGAACAGCTGGTCAAGACAATCTAACCCTATTTTTGAACCAACTAAACTCCTTTTCGGCTCTGAAGTTCACCTCAAACCAATCCCATGACCAGGCAACATTTTTTGATGTGGACATTAGGCTGTCAGATGGCCACTTCAAAACGTTCGTGCATTATAAACCCATTAATAGACAACAATATCTGCATTTTGATAGCTTCCATCCATTCGACACTGAAAGATCTATCCCATAGTCTCGTCATACAAGCTCACCACATCTCCTCTGATCCAGAAAGTCTTCAAACTACGATGAAAACCTTCAAGAAGCCTTTGCAGGGAGAGCACACCCTAAACCTCTCATTAAGAACCTACTTCAACTAGCTGAAACTCTACAGTCATCCAAACCTGAAAAACAGATACTATACCTCTAGTGACAAAGTACTACCTAGGCCTACAAAAGATAAACAAAATATCAGTGTGAGGTTTTCACATATTGGGAGCATCCAGCATACCAACAATATTCTCAAAAAACCACCAGTCCTTGTTTAAAAACAGCCTCAATCACTTAGAAATCTTCTGGTACACCCTAAACTCAAAACTGAAAATGACACAACCTTCATTCAACCACAACAATGCTCTCTCAGCCCTGTAACAAAACAGCTTGCAAAACCTGCCAAATACATCATCCAGCAGCCACTTTCTTTAGCAACAGCATCAACTCCATCTACACCATCAAAGGCAGTCACACATGTGAGTGCAGTAACCTAATTTATCAACTAGAATGCCAACAATGTGCTGCACAATATGTTGGCCTCACCACTGAAACTCTTCGTAAACGAATGAATGGACACCGCCATGACACAAAAATCAAGAATCCAGAAAAACTCTTTTCGGCACATGCCTCCACTCATAACCTCAACTTTGAGGACTGCTACACTGTCAAGGTGTTAAAATCATTGAACAAGACACAGTGTAATATGTCTCAGTTAAGAAGATGGGAACTGGCACATCAATGGATCACAAAGTCTAGAAAACCACCCAAACTAAATATTCGATAATTTCAACCCAGAGGCTACACCAGCACCACCTACCTTCAATAGGGTAATAGAGAAACATTCAGAGAAGTTTCCATCCATACCAGTCAAGTTGGCATCACTGAAGACAGCATCCTGTTCAGTCTACTACTTCCTGAGGAAAATGTTATAAAAGCAATGAAATATCAAAGTGTGTGTAAATATGTGTTAGTGTTTTTACTTTTATTTGTGCTCTACTATTTTCCTAATATTCTATCATTTTATTTATTACCAATTGAAATATATAAAATGTATGTGTTTTTTCAGTTCCATATAAGAAAAATAATAATTATGTATATCTAATAAAAAAGTTGTTTGAATTTGGTTGAAAAAATATGAGGATGTAAGGCAAAAGCTTATTTATTAACTTGACACTGGAAGGGTTATAGTGGAATATGTTACTAAAGTAAGTTTGTTAAGTGTGGTCTTGAATATATTTTTGATTGTAAATAATGAAATATTAAAGGTTTACAATTTTATCATTTATAGTGGAACATAACATTGATAGTTGCATCATCAACATTCAACATGTCGATATGAAAGGTTATTTAACAATTTTTATTCGGGCCGAGATTACATTGAAGATTCCAAACAAGTTTAATCCTAAGTTCAAAAGGTAAATTACTATTAAATTATTATTTTTATGATTTCCAACAAATATTCATTACAGTGAAAAATAGGGAACTAATGTATACTAAAGTGTATTTTAAAACAGTTTAATAAACAGATATTTAAACATAGTAATGTTTTTACCTTCCCTTTATAATGCTCAAAGTTTTCAAACTCCATATTTTATTTTATGTTTTGCATAATAAATAATAATTATCCCATTTCTGACCGTGAATAGAAAATAATGCCACATTATTTCAATGTCTCAAGGAGGGATGGAAGGCAGTTCTGGCTGCATCACGGCAGGCTTATCACTCGCGGGTGGTGGTTTGTTCTTAGCGTTGGCTCGAAGCACCGCGCCTGGGTTGGGGTATGGCCTCATCTGATACAGAGGCCCAGCCGCTGTAGTGTCTGCCCCTGTCTTGGCCTCATTCTTCTTGCCAAGGCCTGTGGACCATGTCCCTCGAGGAGCCTCGGAGTAGAAAGCTGGGTCCATGGGGTCCAGGTCGTTATCACGAACTTTCAATCGACCCCGCGCTCTCTCACGCTCGCGAGATTCTCGGCGACGTTCTTGCTCTTCACGGCGACTCTCCTCCTTGGTCTCCTCATCAGACAACTTCAAACACATCAAATGGACATTTATAATATTTTAGTCAGTTTCTGATATAAAAATGTTATATAATAAATTATAAGGCATTAAGTCACATTCTTTATGTATGTAAACCTGGGATTTTTTAATTCAAGAAAGATTTCCAAATATATTCTTATTATTATTATAGCAACTTGTCTTACTACCCTTTGGGTTATCTGCTCATGTACTAACTACACAAGCATTTCCAAAGTGACGAAGAAGTTACAAAGGCAGTTAAAAAATGGCTTTTTTCACTGGCGACAAACTTGTGTGTGCCGAGGTCTTCCTCCTGCACCACTATGTGCCGAGGTCCTTCCACCTCACCACACTGAACCAGTGTAACCCAATGCTGTTCTCTGTCTAGTCACGGACTTGTCTCCCTTTCTTTTTAACCTGCCTACTTTCCTCTTCCCCGCCCTTTTTTACCTCTTTTCTTCCCCCAGAGTTCACCTCAATTTTACGGGAAACGTCACAGAGGTATAAGGTGTATGACCAAAGATTAGGAAAAGCGTGATGGAAGAAACACACGAAGAAAAATGCAACCCACAAACAATCATCTCAGAAGGACTCACATTCAGGATACTTCACTCAGGGAGCTACTTATCCTAAAGGATCTCTCAATTGGACACCCAAACGACCCCGAGGACTCACAAGCTCGTACACTAACATTTCCCCCTTAAACCCATCTATTTCTTTCCCAGAACTCGACTACCCCCCACACCAAGCTCCTCAATCAGACCTATCAGAAACCACCTACAGCCCCCGGAGCCCTCCCTCCTAGAACCTCAACCTTTCCCCTACCTCCCAACCATACACCAGGCAGAAGGACCTACGAGTTGGCCGACTGACAATTTGGTCCCCCATATTCATTTGACTACTAAAGGCCATTAAAAACCCAAGGCCACCTTTGTAAACAAAACCACTCAAGAAAAACAATCGTAATCAGCTACCTTCGACCCCAATCAGATCAGGTCAGTCGAACTACCTAGATTATCATCATCTCATCCAAACTAGGACCTCATCCCAAGACTGAATACAAGTCAATAACGCGAGGATCAAGATTGATATAAGTACTTGGTAAAATTATTTTTTGTGAATCTTTGTTTAGATACTAAAACCCATCAAATCAAAACAGCCCAGTTCTCCCTTGCCAGTACCATGATGAACTTTTACAACGTAATTAGTCGCTCATCTCACACAGGTTTTTAACACATTTTTTAATTATTTTTTCCATTTCCGATTTCCTTAGAATTGGGTATTGACTTCAGTGGTCAACAGCAGTCTGTCGATGATTAGAGCACACAATCTCTCTCCATAATCGGGCTATTTTCATAAGGTGGGAATGGGAAAGAGGAAATTTACGGAAATGATAATTAAACTTTTAGAAAATTGACATCAATTTGTTTAACATAGATAAAAAAGAACTTTTCCCTATGGAGACAGCAAAATTAAGACTCAACAATAATTATACCTATTCAAGGGTGAGAAATAATTAGGACCTCCCCCTTTCACACGAAATCGACCTATTACCTCGGTTACTGTTTAACCAGTCAAGTGGTTATGACGGAATAAATCGTCATAGCCATTTTGTTTACGCAGTGGCTATGACGGAATATTCCGTCATGGTGTTTTTCGTACGCACTCTTAGTGGCCAAGACGAGTCTGCTAGTATTTTATTTGTTTTTAGACCTTTCTCTGTAGTTCTTGCTTTCAACTCGAAGTTCTTGCGTTTGCTAATAGGGGCGTTTGTTTATAAATCTATTTCAATAACCAGTAACATCTGTGTTGTTTTGTAATCTTTGTATTGTTTTTAGTAAATAAAATGGCAGGGCCAAGTAAACGGGCTAAGATTCTTAGTGATAAAGAACTAAATGATTTACTACATGACAATGAGCTTAGTGATATTTCAGAGAGTGAATGTTCTAGTGATAGTGAGACAAATGTGGAAATTTCGTCAGGTAGTGATAATGACAGCGAAGAAGACGTAATTGGTGAGGATGGTGATTGTAACATTCATCATGGCACATGGACAAAGGTAGGCACGGAACGACCTCGTTTTCCTTTTAGTGGTCAACCAGGGCTAAAAGTTCAATTAGAAAATCCCGATGATCCCCTGGAATATTTTGAACTATTTATAACTCCTGAAATAGCTGAAATGATAAGCACTGAATCAAACCGTTATGCTCAGCAATTTTTAGAAAACAGTCCTAACCTAAAATTAAAATCTAGAATACATCAATGGCATGAAACAAACAAGGATGAAATTATGACGTTACTGTCATTTTTTTTATTGCAAGGTCTTCACCAAAAACCTGATAACAAGAGCTATTTTTCCAGGCGGAAAATATTAGAAACGCCAATATTCATGGAACTATTTTCTGAAAGAAGATTTCACCTTCTTCTCAAATTTTTACATTTTGTTGATAATGAGGCATATGATGAAGCGACTTGTGGTTCAAAGAAGTTATATAAATTGAAGCCCATACTGGACCACCTGAATGATAAGTTTAGGAGTGTGTACACACCAGAGTGTGATGTGTCAGTAGACGAGTCACTAATGATGTGGAAGGGACGTTTGTCATGGAAGGTGTACATCCCTTCAAAACGCGCTAGATTTGGTATAAAATCTTTCGAGCTATGCGAATCAAAATCTGGTTATGTGTGGAATTTTCTCATCTATGTTGGCAATGATACAATGTTTGATGACTCCCTAAAACATGAACCCTATGGCTCAAAAGTAGTTTTAGAACTTATGGCGCCTCTTCTAAACCAGGGATACAGAGTAACAATGGACAACTGGTTTTCAAGTCCTGATCTATACGACAAACTCTGTAACTATCAAACAGACGCAATGGGAACCCTACGTCAGAATAGGAAGGGAGTGCCGGGAGAGATAAAGAATGCAAAATTGAAAAAAGGGGAAAGTGTAGCAGTATACAGAGACAAACTTATGATCATGAAATGGAAAGACAAGAAGGATATTTGTCTTATGAGCACCACACATGATAACAAGATGGTTCCAGCCAGAGCAAGAGGTCAAGAAACTACTAAACCTAAATTAGTGATGGATTACAATTGTCAGATGGGAGGAGTTGATCTCAGTGATGCTTACCTTGTCAGCTATCGAAGCACTAGGAAGAAACTGAAAAAATATTACCAAAAACACTTCCGACATTTGTTGGATATTTGTTGCCTCAATTCGTATCTGCTCTACAAAAAAAATGGAGGAAGTGAATCAAGAATGGAATTTCAAATGAAGTTAATTGAAAACTTAATTATGAAGTACCACAAAAGTGATAAAAAACCAACAGGAAGACCCTCAAAAACTGCTCCTCCAACTAGGATGAATGCACCTCATTATCCATCCTACATTGTTGCTACAACAGCAAAACAAAATCCAACTCGGCGTTGTGTTGTGTGTTATAAAATGGGACAAAGGCGGGAATCAAGATATGAGTGTGAAGACTGTAAGGTGGCTTTGTGTGCTGCACCCTGTTTCCAGCGCTACCACACAGTGAAAGAATATTAGACAACTTTAGGGAGGGGGAAAGAAAGAGGTGTGTGGGGTTGATGGAGGGGGAAGGGGGAGAGGTGAGCAAATAAATATTTTCTTTAGGTAAAATAAGATAGTCTAGTAGTTATGGAGTATTCTGGTAGATAATTTAAGGCATATATGCAAGAAACTCAATTTAATAAAATAAAATTTGCCACCAAAATTGTAAGAAAAAAATGTTCCACAGTCAGTGCAACCTCTAATGGGGAAATTTACCACTTGAGTGGTTAACAAAGAAAATGCCAAGAAGTCAACATACACGTCCAAATTGTGTGGTCACTCCCTAAGGTTTGTTTTTTGGGAAAATTATGTCACCACGTGCATTCATTTCCACTCCTGCTTCAAGAAGCCTAGTCTCTCGACGCTGATTGGTTGGCACTTACAAATTCCCGCTCAATTTCCCCTATTTCGTGTGATTCTAAACCTCTCCTTATGTAATTCAGTTAAAAATTAAACAATAAGTATACCCTTGGCTTCCAGGCTAAAAAAAGTAATAGTAATAAATTTGAACAAAATTATAATCCAAACAATGGTTTTATAAGAATGAAAATTGGTAGATTGAAAAGTTAATAGCCTAAAAATGTTAATGAATTAAACTTTGGCATATATGTTGCTCACAACTTTGATCATGGTTTGAGCTACTTAAAATAATAGCATAGAACCAACTCCCAAAATTTGTTATAACCAAACAATTTAGTAATGATAATTATAGACTTAGTTAGGCCTGGAATAAGAAAGTGGAAATTTGTTGAAGGCAATAGGCCTAGCTTTATAAACAAATTAATTACAATTGAAATAATGTTATATAGGGGCCTACTGAAAATTACAACATATAATTAACTAATAAACTTGGGTGGCAGGGATAGTGTATTGAATTGATGAAACAGAAGCATAAACCGGTCAAAGTTTTTTGGATATTATACCTGATAGTTCTTGCAAGCCTGTTATTTAAAGGAATGAATTTAAGTGTTTAAGAATAAGATTACACTAACAAAATAAACCGAGGAAGATAAATATAAATTACAAAATATAAGTTACAATTAAATGCTTGACACCTAAAAGGCGAACGAAAACTCTAACCACCTTAACCATATAAAAGTATGGATGTCTTATATTTACAATCATTTTTATTAAATATGCAATCAATGTGATAGAAGGGTGAATGTGAGGATAAATTTTCAAATGCATGGAAAATCTAAAAAAGTAATGGAATTTTATAACAGGAGTTCTAGATAGCCATCCTGAATTTTACATTATTTTAAGAATAGTTTAGTAGTGTTCAATATTGTAGCCTGCTTCGATGGCCATCTGGTCTAAGGTTTAACTCTCACAGTAAAATAAACTGCCAATGATGGAGGAGATCGAGGTTCAAATCTCAGTCAGGTGTAACAAGGTTGTTTTTTTACAAAATGGGTTTCCACTATTTCTCTAGACAAATGCAGGTACACTTCCTATAAATATAACCTTCCTCATCTCTAAAACCAATGTGTAATCATTAGACGATCATATAACCTAAAACAATAGTAAGACATGGTGCAAAAAAAAGTATTATCCAATTTAATAAAAGGCTATAAAACATTAAGTTTTTTAAAAAACTGCATTGCAATAGATATACTTATTTTCAATCAAAATGTTTGTCAAAACATAGGTAAATGCAATTTATCCAATATGTATCAATATCTCATTTACCTTGTAGATAATTTGTGATTATTCATTTGTTGAGATCAAAAGTTTATTAATGTGTCACCATAGTAGAACTCTGATAATCTGAACTAATTGAGACCGGGGGTGGTTCGGATTAGCAAGTATGTAATTTATTTTATAAACCAAACAAGTATAATACAATATAATAAGGTAGAGTGAATGAGAAACGATAACTGGAGTGGCAAGGTTACTGTTCTCCTTGTCCGAGTGACATGTAGAGTGTAGATGTCGCAGAGGGCTCACGCGCTTTACTCGCTAAAACCCTCATTTTAAATAGCGTTGATTCCTGTCTTCTACAGTTCATACATCTGTATTTTGGCCTATTTTACTTAAGGTGTAAACAGATTATCGAACATTCAAACTATCAAAATTCTACTGTATATGTTCAGGTTATACAATCATAATTTATTCCAAAACATAGTTTGTATATTATATTATCTTGAAACACTTTTAAAAAAAAAAATTAAAAAAAAATTAAAACCTAATGATGTAAACATTTTGTATAATCAGAGATTTTAAGACACCCAATTTCCTTTTAACACTCAAGTAAGCCCATGTAGGTAAATATTTGACTCTTGACATAAGTTGTCAACAATGTATTCATAAAAAAAAGAGAAACATGAAATATTAAAGGACATACATCATCCTCTTCTGCATCACTTTCCTTTCCGTCGTCCTCTGATTCATCTTCCTCATCGTCGACATCAGCCATCTTGAGCTCCTCACGAAGATGTGCCGCCGACTCGGTGATGACAGCTTTTGGGTGTCGTGGGGATAACCAAGAAACAACATCACTATCAATGTCCCAGTAATAATGTCTGCCAGTACCTGGGTCGTATACCTGAGGACAACCAAGAAAACAACATCACTATCAATGTCCCAGTAATAATGTCTGCCAGTATGTGGATCATTAAGTCAATCTAGTCTATAGGAAGTGCTCCGGTTGTAATCGACTCACCTCCACCCAGTTGTCTGGGAGGGGATACTTTAGGAGCATATTCAGTTTCTTGCGTTTGTAGACTTCATCTGGCTCGGGATGTCCATCCCCCCACAGTTCCAGACATAGCCCTGTGCACTCATGGTAAATGTTGTATTTATTTGGACAACCCGGATGACCCATTAGCTTCTGCTCAAGGTTGCCAACTAAATCTTCCCCCATGTCATCATCAATAACATTATTGATGGGTGTGTCCTTTTGAGAGTCATAGTCTTCAGCGATGACTTCCTCCTCTACAATGTTGAGGGCCGCTGTCCCCACAGGAGTTGGTATGGATGGCGAGATAGTGTTGCTTTTGGGGATGTTGATCAATCCACGCTTAGCTAACCGCGATACTAGCGCTGCTGGGAGCGGCATCGTTAACCTGTATCAACACACAGATTCATTCCGATCTTTTACTTCTGTTGAACTACCAAGATGTTCTTTTAAAATATTTTCTAGTGGACAATTTGCCCTGTTATATTAATGATTTGCAGAAGTACCCAGCATTTATTTCTTCCAACCCAGTTTATAATTAATGTTATAATATCATATCAAAATTTTAAAATTTCTGTTTCAAGATGCATGTGTTTGTGTGCAAGCGCCACAAATTTTAAAATGTCAGCCTTCTGTGTGGGATATATATTGTGCAACAGTCATGACAAACCAATATGCCAACTCTCCATCTTATTAATATAAATTTAATTGAAAATAATTTTTGTAAAATACATATATATCAAAAGTTGATTGTTAGGATTAGTGAATATAAAGCTTAGTTCACCCTGACAAACACCTTCCATTTACATATGTGTGCAAACAGATGCACAGGAAAACTGCACTTGAGTTTGCGAGGACCATATACAAATATCCTGGGCAATTGTATGTGGGCTGCAGTGTCCACATTGAAGAGACTTAAGTGAGTTGAAATGTCTCTGAGCGAGGTTGCCAACGTCTGTGATTGGTTACATATTTAACTCTATTATTATTATTATTATTATTATTATTATTGGTGTTTAGAGGCCCATCGACACAAAGAGGTCATTAGGGCCTTAACATAATATACATACATAGTAAAATCTCCATAGAAGAGAGTCAAAATATTCACCTGTTTCTATAGAAAGGTGAAGACACTATGTAAAAATACCCATTTGGGACACTCCATAGGGTACTCAAATGGGCTCAGTAAGAATTGAGTGAAACACCTGCTTAAAAAAGCAGGTGAATCACGCCAGTTAATAGACAAAACAAACACATTAAAACAACATATTAGTTAAAAAGACAATACTAACATGTCAAAATAATAGTCTGTTAAACAACATGTCAAAGTGTACTAAAAATGGTTATAAAAAAAACCACACATTAAAGTATACTAAAATGTTAAAAAAGGTTTCTATATGAGATACATACAAATGAGTCGCTTTATTAAAGTGACTCAAATGGCATTAAAAAGATCCGCCTGGCATATAAAACGAAGTAAACAAATAACTCCATCCGCACTATCGCGTAATAAAAAACGTAGGTCACCTTTAAAATCAAGATAGTTTGCAACAATCCACCAAAATGTGGTACACACTAAGAGGAGCATCACAAAACTCACACACTGGAGGTGGGTCCCCTCTCAATAAAAACCCATGGGTCAATGAAGTATGCCCGATGCGGAGCCTCGTCACGATGACCTCCTCTCTTCTAGACTTTCGTATAGAAGAGGGCCACCGCGACACACCATCCCTGATGGACCGCAGCTTGTTCTGAGCAGGGGTCGAAACCCACTGCTCGTGCCAGGTGCGTAAGACCCCACGCCGAACATAGCCCTTTAGATCTAAAAACATGACACCCAGACTCGCCTCTGGAGGCAAGCGTGCTGCCTCCTTGGCCGCCTGGTCCGCCAGTTCATTTCCCGAAAGACCGGCGTGACCAGGAATCCAGCAAAAGGTGAGCTGGGTGCTTAGTGAATCAATTTTTAAATTTTGTTCGTGAATCATCTGCACGAGGGGATTCCTCGAGTAGAGAGTGGACAATGCCAACAAAGCACTCATGGAATCCATGCAGATAATAACAGAACGGTGACACGATAAACAAAACATAACGATTTAAAAATGGCATAGAGTTCAACCGTAAAAACACTGGTTTCTTGAGGTAAACCAAATTTAAAATTGGATCCTTCCACAACAAAAGCACATCCCACGGAGGCCCCGCATTTTGAGCCATCCATGTAAATGCGTTTAAAACCCCAAACGTGGGTTGCGAGGAGCTCATTAAAGGTCCTCTCGTATAAAAAATGTGGAGTGGTAGCTTTAGGGAACTTGGCAAGGTCGAAATGGCATTGAGGTAAGCGTATCTTCCAGGGAGAAACTCGACCTGGGGATGTGGGGATAGCCTTTGGCAGGACTATCCCACACGTGTCGAAAACCGATAGCATCCTGATCCCAACCGGCCTTGTACTACGCCATTTGGTTTCATACAAGACACGGTTAGGGGGATGAAACACAGGACGGTAGGCAACATGCTCCGGTAAGCAGTGCAGTTTCGACACGTAAGATGCCAGAAGATAGGACCGCCGGTAAGAAAGAGGGGGCTCACCGGCATCGACACAGATGCTGACGACTGGACTGGTACGAAAGGTACCAGTAGCCAGTCGAATGCCAGCATGGTGGACACTATCTAGCATCTTTAACGCCGAGGGTCTAGATGAGCCATAAACAAAACTGCCGTAATCAAGTTTTGATCTCACCAAGGCTCTATAGAGGCGCATCAAGGTTTCCCTATCAGCACCCCAGGAGCATTTAACTCTAGTTAGTGGAAGTAAACAAAGGCAATTGTAAAGCTGTAAATTTTTTTCAAAGGGGATTGAGTGTGACAAAAGGTTCTCAAAAGACTTGAAGTTTGAAGACAAAGCTGGATTTAGGAATTTCATGCAGATGACACCCATCAATTTTGAGTCCTTGATTCAAATTACAGTGCCAAATGTCTGTAAAAAGGAAACCAACTTCAGAGCAACGATACCCCTCACAATTTGACTAGCTTTAACTATGAAGTGCAAATCCACGATCAAGGTCAATGGTTTGCCAAAGTCAGAGACACAGCGAAATTCAAAACAAGAAACTCATCAAAGAGTTTGTCCAAGTAATGGTATAGACACAAGTAATCTAGACCCAACTGAACCAACCTTTGTTCAGATTTGACCAAATGCCACTGGTCATTAAGGAAGATTAATCAGCTCTAGAATATATGTAAAGCTTCAGCATGCAATTTTACAGATTATTCTCTTGTTACTATTTATTTTATATATCCAGACAGTATCCAAATAATCAAATACACTTGACTTGGTGACTTTACACTTAACACACTTGAGATCGAAGACTGCAACCAACTATTTTAACAGCAAAATATCCTTTTCACACTCTTGAGTTTGCAGTGCTGCTTCCAAGCGACCTTAGAAACTATTTTAAACGTCATCTATCAGACTTAATTAGTGTAGGCTACTTACAAATTTGTGGTGATTTGCACTACAAATGACAGATTCTCCAAATTGTCCAACAAAACACAACACAACAATACAAAACAACCAGCATATTTAAAGTATGTTACTACAGATCACATTACTATATGAGCTCTATCTCTAGAAGACAAAAAAATTAAACCATTGCCAATAAATACAACATTGCCAGCGTGTCAAAGTCAACTTGTTGCATTGGACTCAAGGGCGTGTGAGGGGTGCATTAGCACACTTCGTGACTCTTCGGACGGGTCTGCACTTGATCACGTGATTGCTAATGCAACAAACAAATGAACGACAAGAGTCGACGGCGCGTGAAGTAGACTATTAGGATACAACCCTAGTAAGGCTTATATTGAATATACCTCCAGTCTTATCAGCCCTAAATCATTTTTCAAATAGTCCAAATTCATTGTGTTTTGCTAGAGTTGTTAAGTGAAACTTTATCACAAGAAAGCTTATTAACATTAAGTAAGGTTGATCATGATACCGGCATTAGTGAATGGATTTCCCGCATTTTTGAGTGTAACGCTAATAAAAATTGGGCGATTTGAGATTTAAAAAAAGTTAACTTAAGAAAGTACGGTTCTTAGGTTTTGTCCCTTAATGTAAATTAAATAAACGGTCCTTTAATAATTAATCCTGGTGGTTGGCTATTCTAAATAAATGTGGTAAATAAATAAACTAATCACAGTAAATAACTCAATTTAAATTATAATGTATTAACAAATATAAAACTTTAACAAACCAAATACGTGTCGAATCTTCTTTTGATATAATAGGCCTATTATAAATAAGATAATAAGGGCCGTGTCTGAATAGTCCGTCTAGAGGCTCTTGGAAGCCAAGTGCACTTTTAGGTTGCAATGGCGTCGGCTTAAAGGCCGGAAGTGATTTTGGAAGCGGACTGAATTTTTCCACAACCTCATAAACGTTTATTCTAGTGGAAAACAGGATCTAAGCAAGGTGACAACTGTAGAAATAATAATCAGATATAACCCGAGATAAGTAGAGATCGCCAACGGCCATGTTAGAAAGCTTCCACGATACACACCTCTATCTAGCGTCAGGGTTTATTAACTACGTGGAGCANAACCATAATAAAAATAAGTAAGTATTTAATAAATGCTCTAGAACAAGATGTAACCAAAGTGAAAATAACTAAATAATTATTAAATACGTTTAAAACACATGATTAGTACAAATTATCATAAAAATTGGAACCATATTTAGGAAAATTTGAGATATTTGACTTTGAACTTATGTCAGACATGCAACTAGTCGTCTAAAATCGCCAAGTTTAAGGTGCCACAGTTTCTATATTTGAAATTGCGGCACGAGCACACTTGGTGGTGTATGTAGTACTAGGTACCTACAACAACCCTGCATAGTCGTAGAACCTGGATCCTGTGGAAATTTTAAGATATTTGACTTTGAACTTATATCAGACATACAACTAGTCATCTAAAATCACCAAGTTTAAGGTGCTACAGTTTCTATATTTGAAATTGCGGCACGAGCACACTTGGTGGTGTATGTAGTACTATGTACCTACACAACCCTTCATAGTCGTAGAACCTGGATCCTCTGGAAATTTTGAGATATTTGACATTGAACTTATATCAAACATGCAACTAGTCGTCTAAAATCGCCAAGTTTAAGGTGCCACAGTTTCTATATTTGAAATTTCGGCACGAGCACACTTGGTGGTGTATGTAGTACTAGGTACCTACAACAACCCTACATAGTCGTGGAACCTGGTGCTGTTTTCAGTTTCATGGTTTAAATTTTATGTTGATATCTAATCATACTTACTGTAAACCCTTAGTTGATAACCTCCTCCAATGACTGTCTAAGACTTCCTAATCTATGTATGAATAATCTTTGGTTGATTATTTGATATGTTTAGTGATTAGTTTGTCCCTAAGGTATATTAAATCACTATTGTCAGTGAAACTTGTAAAAGAAATAATCATACCAACAAATAATTGTTTCTTTATTAAAAATTATTTATTATATGTATAAGATAAGTGAAAATTATTTAATTACATAAATTCCCATGATATATTGCAAACTATAGGTGAAATAATATTTAACATGTTGTGAAATAAATATTATTTTTGTAAATTAAGTATAACATTACATTAGTTACCGTAGATATGAACATACAATTCACAGGGTACAGAAGTGGTGTAGATTAAAATACAATTTTCTTTTATGTATCACAATACTAAAACAAAAGTCAGTTTTGAACATATAAAACGTGGAATACAACTGTAAAATTAAACAAATAATCCAATATACAATTTTAATTAATATCAAAATATTTATCAGGCGCTTTAAAATATCTTAGAACATTGGAAAATATAGCATCACCTAAGTTATAGTCACAACACACTACCAAATGCGAGAATTCAAAAATATGTTTATTCATATCATATACCTTTTTTATAGTTTAAACTTTAGCGAAAACTAATATCTTCAAATCAACAATTGGTAGGTTTTGAGTAAACAATCTTTGAACAAGTTTCCCTGGGATAAACAAACACATCATCTTGTTGATCACAAAATACAAATATATATAAGACTATATATTTTAAACAAAATTGTTCTGTTTAGTTTTTCTAAATGCCTAATTTTCAAAAAGTAGTTGATTCTAAACTACCCTCAAATTATCCTTATTTGTGTAAACATGACATTACATCAATTATAAAAAGATTTATTTTTTAATATCCTATGATTTAGTTAAAAGAAACAAATTGGTAGGCTTTATGAGCCTTTAGCTAAGTTTGGTTTTTCGAAAAACTTGACAAGCTAATTAAGGTATTTTGACGTATAGCTCAAATTTGTAACCTATTAAAACGCTGTAGTGGTAAAAAAAAAAAAAAGATTGATATAATAGGTGAATGGATTGGATGTCATTTATCAATACTTTCATAACTTATTATAAATTGAAACAAAGAAATAGGCCCCCAAGGAAAAATAAAATAATAATTAAGTTTTATTTTTTTTAAATAGTTTTTAATTCAAGCTATATATTAAAATGCCTATATTTTAATTTAAATAACATTTACTCTTCGTTCTAAGAGCAGCTAAAACAAATTTATTACTGACACACAATACCATAATTAAAGTTTTGTAGAAGGTTTGCTTTTATTAAGCCTCGTTTATTTAATTTATAAATTAGACATTATGTTTAATATCTGCCAAACACATCTAACAAAATTTATTTTTTAATTATGTTAACACTCTTTAATATAAATTAATGCAAAAAATATAAAGAATATTTATACAAATATGCTCATATTTTTAATTGATTAAATTCCTTAAGCTACTAAAAAACAAAATTAATTCCAAATAACTAAATAAAGAGCTAGAAAATGTGATAAAATAAAACTGTCAGGGATAAAGAAAATAGTTCTTATATATTAATGAAGATTATTAAAAAAAATTGAAAATTATGCAATAAAATTTGTATTTTGTGACCTCTGATATATTTTCTTTTCCTTTAAAGGTGTCTCTTCAGGTGATCCTCCACGAGCTTAATACCTTTTGTAGCAATTGTGCTCAAAGTTAAATAAAATGGGCAAGACAACAACTTATACACTTACCCAATCTCACCACCCAGGCGACGCACCACTAATCACAACACGTCTGGCCGCATTAACACCCCACGAACAACTGCTAGCACCGAGACAAGAATCGACCTCGCCCGCTAGAGACCGCCACCTTGTTCAATGCCGCCCATAGACAATGATAACAATAGAAGAGGCCAATAAAAACGAGGCGTTTCTAGAAGAAAATAGACTTTTCCAGTGTCGCGCACATCCCCCCTTCCTTTGTGTTAAACTCTGTGATCCCCAACCCTTCTGATCCCGTCTCTCCTGTTCTACGAGTTTGTGCACCATATAAAATAGCGTCCATTGAAGATAGACGGCACTCTTGGACTAAGTGTGGAAATAGTAAGGTGAAGCAGAGGCTTCAAGGACATATATAAGATGTAAGGAGAAATTCACTTTCGGCCTAGTAATATCTTGTAACTTTTCAAAATTCTCTTTCGGCCATTCTTTTAAAAATAAAGATAGAAAAAAAGGATACATGATTGAGACGTAGCATAACATCAGAAGAAAGGTTTGCTTTAACATTAAGATAAGCTTTAGTTAGCTTAAATATTATCTATAAAATTGAACTGACACACAATCATTATAATTCATTTATATCCTATGTGTTGTTTGCTGTAATATTTTCGCCAAACATCAGCTCTTAAACCATTTCTGCAATATATACAACAGTTAGCATAGCATATAATCATTTTAGTTTACACAGAAATTAGATAGCAATAATCTATATTTAAAGCTGAATGTGTGTGTGTGTCCGATAATGATGAGATGAGCTGGGAAACTGAGATTTAGCAAAAAGGTAAAAGGGTTTCCCCATATAACCAGAAAAATATGAAAATGGGAAATTTCAAATTGGGGCTCTGGGAAATGGGTGGGGGACTATAATTAGAAAATAAAATTGACGAGGTAAAAAATGAACTTTAGGGGTCAAGTTAATTAAGGGACAGCCCGAACTAATCATAAAAAAAATTAAAAAACTGATTAGAATTAAATGGGACCGTGGTGAACGGGGGGAGGGAGGGCTATAGATATAGAAATTGTGTGTGTCCTAAAAAAGAAAGCCACCTCTAGATGAGCTGGGAAACCATATTTGTCGTGAAGGTAAAGTGAATACGTCATATAACTATATTAAAATATGCCTGTAACATTATGTATGTATTATCAAACACATCCCGTGCGAATAAAGGGTTGTTTAGATAGTTATTTTAATAAAACCCAGACAGTAAATGTATATGTGACAAATATGTAATTAATACTTTCAGTTGCCTGGCTTCGAGAAGCTCACAGAAATTAATGACCTTCAGTTATAGAGTTGCACTCTCAACTCTGAATTCTATACCTACGTCAACATGTGAGGCAATTTGGAAGAAATTTTGCAAATCTAATCATACCTAACAATCTTGAAATTATTTCCTTCCACTTCTTCACTTCGTTTTTAACTTCTTTTTATTCCTTTTATCAATAATTGTTGCTCCATGTCGGATTCTAATTTACAACTCCTTCCATTGTGTGAAAGCCCAAACATGGTATATGATGGATTCATGCTAGAATATTTTAGGATTGAGTTTCCACCATATTATTTTGAAATATTATATATATATTTAAGAAATCAAAGTTGATTTTATTGTTTATTTAAAATAATTTGAAATATAGGAAAATTTAAGTCTTTTGTTGTGTATTTACATTATATTTCTTTAAGTAGTAAATAAAAAATTGGGTCTGGCAGCTTATAGGCTACTATCCCGGCAGAATAGAAACTTTTCGTATCAGTAGACCAAAAGTGCTACCCGGGTTGGACCACCCCCAATGGAATTGTAGGTGGTTCTATGCTCGTGTAGAGGAAATTAAACCACTAATTTCTTCCCTGCATCCTTCCATCTTGTGTTTGCAGGAGACCCACTTCCACCCAAATGACAACCCGATGCTTCGTGGGTACGATGTGTTACGACAAGCCTTTCTTTGATCGGGCTAGCGGAGGTGTGTCTATCTCCGAGTCTCCTTCCCTTTGGAGGTAACAGTATGCTGCATTTACCTCCCACCGGGAGAGCGTGTTCCTAAGAGGACCCTAGAGGCCCTCTTTATACAACTTCCCTCCCCTTATATTATCTTGGGGGACTTTAACGCTCATAACCTGGCGTGGGGATCTAATTTTACAGATGCCAGTGGGAGGATGGTAGAGGATATTATTGTCTCGGGAAACCTGGTGTTAATGAACACCGGGATCTAGACACACTTCTCTACCTTTAATGGTGTATCCTCTGCCATCGACCTAACTTTATGTAGTCCCGGGATCGCTGACCACTTTATTTGGGAGGTTAACTCGGACCTATGTGGCAGTGATCATTATTCCATCCTGCTTTCATCCATCACTCCAAGATCCTCCCGGTATATCGCGGGTACCACAATGGGTGCTTAAGCGTGTTAACTGGGATGGATTTTGCAAGCTCACCGTATTTGTTGAACCCCATTCTCCTGACGTCGATGTTAAGGCTGGGCATTTTAATTCGACGGTCATCGTGGCGGCGAGGGCTTCCCTCCCTAAATCTTTGCCAAATCCGTGCCACCGTCCAGTTCCCTGGTGGAGCGAGGAGTGTCGGTTGGCTATTTCTGACCGTTGATAGGCCCTGCGTCTCTTCCATCGACGTCCCACTAAAGAGAATCTGGAGTCACTCCGGATTCTACGCGCTCGAGCTTGCCGTGTTATTCGAGAAAGCAGAAGATAATCTTGAAGACTGTTTATTTCTACCTTTACAATTTCCACTCCCACAACTAAGGTATGAGACAGTATTCGTAAATTACATAGAAGCAAAGATTCCATTAATAATATACCTGCCCTCATATCTAACGGTCCACTTGTCCCCTCCCCTGTGGAGGTCGTCAATGTTTTGGGGGCTCGATGTTCACCACAATCTCTAGCACTGCGAGCTACTCTAACGAGTTCGCGGTGCGTAAGCGTAACATCGAGCGCAATACTATTGACTTTGGTCACAGCCAGAGTGAGGATTATAACTCCCACTTTTGCTTAGATTAACTGACCCATGCCCTGTCACAGGTGGGAAGAATGGCTTCCAGCCCTGACGATATTCATTATGAAATGTTGCGTCAGCTGGCTGTCAGACGCGTGTAGCTTTTAAACCTCTACAATAATGTCTGGAAATCTCGTCAGCTCCCCATTACTGTGGCGGAAATAAACCGTTATCCCTGTACATAAAATTGGTAAAGATAAATTAGAGCCAACTAGCTATAGACTCATACCCTTAACTAGTTGTGTATGCAAAATATTAGAAAAAATAATTAATAGATGGTGTATATGGTATTATAATCCAACAATCCGCTTTTAAATGTGGTTTTGCCGTAACCAATTCATGGTGGATCCTCTCGTCCATCTCGAGAAGGCTGTTCGTAACGCATTTCTTTACAAACAGCATCTTACGGCATTTAAAAAACCCTTTTAATTGGGAGTTTCAGGGGAACTTCCCAGTTTTTATTAATAACTTTATGTCAGATAGAACTCGCCTTGGTGGCGTGGTTAGGTAACGCACGGTTTACATGTTGAGCTAAGCTGCCGAGTACGGGGAGATCGAGGTTTGAATCTCGCTTGTGTAAAAGTTTTTTTTTCCAAAATGGTTTTCCACTATCCCTCCAAGAAATTGAGGGTTCACTTTCCCTATACTCAACCTTCCCAATTACTAATTTATTAGGGTAATTGATACTTAAGCGTATAACCCGAACGGGTAGCAAGACGTGGTGCTAAATATAAGTTTATGTCAGATAGACACTTCTGGGTAAGATCCACTTCTGGGTAAGTTAAAATAACAAGTTATCGGTTGATTTTACTCCAGAAAATGGGCTGCCTCAGGGCAGTGCTCTGAGCTTTACGTTGTTTGCCATCGCAATAAATGGCATTGTTGACAACATGCACCTATTTTCCATTCACGGTAGGAATTGACTTCTGAAAGGCCTTTTTCCCTACCATAAATCTACTATATAGTAGGATATTGGTAGGAAAAAAGACCTTTCAGAGAGTAATTCCTACCGTGAATGGAATATACCTATCAGTTCATGCATTTTCGTGGATGACTATGATATTTACTGCAGATGATCAAGTTTCCACAGATTTGAACGGCAGATACAACTAGCAGTCAACAATCTATGTATGTGGTCATCGTATAAGGGCTTTCGCTCCTTCACAGCCAAGAAGACAGTCGTTCACTCCAAAAGATTTAGCGGAATAAAGCCAGCCCCCAATATTTTAATGAACCACGTTGTTTTCTTGTCTCAGACACCGTAAGGTTCCTGGGACTTTTATTTGATTTTAAACCAACTTGGATTTTCCACATCAAAGACCTGAAAGTAAAGTGTGTAAAAGCACTGAACATTCTTAAAGTAGTAAGCAGTCGATCATGGGGTGCTGATAGGGAAACCTTGATGCGTCTCTACAGGCCCTTGGTGAGATCAAAACTTGATTACGTCAGTTTTGTTTATGGTGTAATGATATCGATTTTTCCTGTCTTTTTAATATTCACGATAATATTTTAAAGTAAATATATTAATATTTCTTCTTTTCAGTTAATATAATGTAAACTCATCTTTTCTATACTACGGCCATGTTTCTTTTTCTTTTATTTTAACTGCACGTGCAAGAAACAAGGTTTTTACTTCCGTGTTGTAATACGCAGTAAACAAATAGCAGGTGCAGAGTAGCACATCTGTTTTCCTAAATGCGCGCTAATATAAAAACTAACCCTATTGGTCGATGGAAAGAAAGCAAGGAGTGGTCTGGGTTGACACGGCTCGACTCGAGAGGACGCTAGCTGGTTAGACACGTCATTCTTGTGATTCTACTCTTCTACGGCAGACGAGATGGAAGTGTTTTACAATATTAAGTGGTGGTTTATTTTATTTACAAAACAACTTAAGGGCAAATAAAATTGTCGTTGTGACAGCAAAACACAGTTGTTCTCATTTCTTGGGCAGATTTATCTCAACATCTAGTCCAATATTTATTGTTTAAATTACATGTTTTACAATTGGCGTACTCAACGAGGGGCAGTATTTAAGGCTTTTACAAATGGCGTTCCAATGTGGGGCATCCAGTATCTGTATTTTACAAATGGCGTTCCAACGAGGGGCATCCAGCTTCAGTCTTTTACAATTGGCGCACAACGAGGGGCATCCAGCTTCAGTACTTTACAATTGGCGCAACAACGTGGGACTAGTTCTCAACCGCAGATGACAATACGGGTAGTACTTTTACAATGGCTCAGCTAGACCTTCGGCATTAAAGATGCTAGATAGTGTCCACCCTGCTGGCATTCGAATTACTACTGGTGCTTTTCTGACTAGTCCAGTCGTCAGCTTCCATGTAGACACCGGTGAGACCCCTTTTCTTACCGGCAGTCCTATCTTCTGGCATCTTACGTGTCGAAACTGCATTGCATGCCTAAGCATGTTGTTCATAGTCCTGTGTTCCATCCCTCTAACTGTGTCTTGTATGAAACCAAATGGCGGAGTACAAGGCCGGTTGGGATCAGGATGCTATCGGTTTTCGACACGTGTGGGATAGTCCTGCCAAAGGCTATCCCCAAATCACCAGGTCGAGTTTCTCCCTGGAAGATACGCCTGCCTGAATGCCATTTTGATCTTGCCAAGTTCCCCAAAGTAACCACACCGCATGTTGTATATGAGAGGACCTTTAATGAGCTCTTCTCCACTCACTTTCAGGGATATAAGCGTATCCACACGAATGGCTCTAGTCAGAAGCTTCTGTAGGATGTGCTTTCGTGGTGGAACGGACCAATTTTAAATTTGATTTTCCTAGTGAATCCAGTGTTTTTACGGCGGAATTATACGCCATTTTAAAATCTGTTTTTTATACCATGTCATTGTTCTGCTCTTATCTGCACGGATTCCACTAGTACTCTGTTGGCATTATCCACTCTGTACTCCTGGAATCCTATTGTGCAAATTATATATGAGCAAAATTTTTAAATTGATTTATCAAGCACCCGGCTCACCTTCTGCTGAATTCTTGGTCAAGATGGTCTTTCAGGAAATGAACTGGTGGACTGGGCGGTCAAGGAGACAGTTCATCTCCGTACTGAACAGAGTTTAGGTGTCATGTGTTTAGATCCAAAGGGTCATGTTCGGCGTGGGGCTTTATGCACTTGGCACAGGCAGTGGGTTTCGACCCCTGCTCAGAACAAGCTGCGGTCCATCAGGGACGGTGTGTCACGATGGCCCTCTTTTATACAAAAGTCTAGAAGAGAGTTCTCATGACAAGACTCTGCGTCGGGCATATATTTCTGACGCGTGGGATTTTATTAAGAGGCGACCCACCTCCAGTGTGTGAGCTTTATAATGCTCCCCTTAATGTGTACTACATTTTGGTGGAGTGACGCAAGTATGCTCCTATTCGCCTGGCTCTTTATTTTAAAGGTGACCTTCGAATTTTATTACGTAACAGGGCAGGTAGTGTCATTTGTCTAAAAGATTCGCCTGACCTATAAAATTGAGTAAACACCATTTGAGTCACATTTATAAAGCGACTCACTTGGTTCTTATCTCACATTGAGATTATTTTTAACCTTTATAATAGATTTCAATATGTTTGTCTTGTCTTTTTACAAATTATATTTTAATATGTTTGTTTTATCTCTTTACACATTGTATTTTAATATGTTTGTTTTGTATTTTTAATATATTATTATTTTAACATGTTTGTCTTATTCTTTCAACGTGTTATATTTTAACTATGCTTTAAATAAAATTAGCAGTGACCATATGTATTATCCACTAGCAAGTTTTATGTCCCAAAACTTAAATGTTGGACACAGAATATATTGATCTCAATCGATTATAAGGCAAATCATTACAGCTCTATAATAAGTATTAATTTAATTCCCACATATAATTTTACATATGGGAGAAACTCTAAGTGTAGCCTAGTAATAATACTCTTCAATATACACTTTACCTGCTAATAAGGCCTGCCTGCCAGCCTACCTTGATAAAAATTGAAACATATCTAAATTAACAAATGATAATTTAAATGACATTTTAAAAAGAGGGTTTTTCCTTAAATAATAATATTTTAGAGCATGGCTATATTTATTATATTGGAATGATACTAATATGAGCTATTGCCTAGTGCCTTGAAAATAGATAAGACACTTTATAAACACTGCACAATAATGTAAAGTAGGTGATGGTGAAGGAAGTCAACCTGAAAGGTTAGTTAGGTTAGACCTAGATAGGAACAAAAAAACTTCTCTTATTTCTTCTTACACAGTTACACATAGTTTTAAATTCTCGGAAATATTCCTGTTTCATATAAAGAGACACACGAGAGAATGTAATGAGAAATAGTGGTC
The DNA here is from genome assembly GCA_902141385.1 of Timema californicum. NCBI lineage: Eukaryota > Metazoa > Arthropoda > Insecta > Phasmatodea > Timematidae > Timema > Timema californicum. The sequence continues at coordinate 37,234 of CABFOW010004560.1, forward strand.
TCGATTTATTTAACATTAAAAACCGATCTGCGAGGGAAAAGGGGACGAGCCAACATAGTAGCTATAACAATGAGGCTAAGTTGAGGAATGGATTAAAGTATGTCGAAGAAAATCCAAATGATGGATTCTTGGTCAAATTTTTCATCTTTTAACATCATATCCATTTGTTTTTTCATGTTTTAATCAGTTAATACACAGTTAACTAATATTTTGTAGGGATATTTTCAATTACAAGTTTTGGTATCTGATTGCTGTTCATTGCATTATGTGGACCAAATTAGCTATGTCACTTTTTTATGATGAAAGGGGAAATACCAGACTTTCTTTAAATTTACAATATTAAAAAACACATTTAATATTTTATGTCCATACATTTTAAGTTACATTTATTTATGTATTCTACAAAAATAAATAAATTACTATGATTCTTTTTATTAAATGCATTGTTGAGCAATTTAGTATTTAAAACACATCTTACAATAAATTAAACCAAAAATAGATTGCATTGTTTTAAAGTTTTATTTTATTTTAACCTATAATTTGAAAACTTAATATAAACTATATTTTTATAATAAACTAATATTTGATTTGAAATAAAACCAAAATATTGTCTGACTTATTTTCTGTTTGTGTAGTAGTTAATACCTTTGATCAAAATAATATTAAAACCTTTTTTATTCAAGAAAATATATGTTTTAATGTGCCCTTTTAAACCATATAACAATGATTATATTAATTATTTTGTGTTGGAAACAAGGCGACCAACTTATCCAATGGCATCACAAAATCGAGAATCAACATGCACAGAAACACATGTTAAGACTAGGAATTATAGAAAGTCCTAGCCTTCTAGCTTAAGATGACATTCTTATGTTGAGAGAATGCATTCTGTTCTGTTCACAAGTAAATTTCAGAGAGGGATGGACAACACATACATAATCTGGAATGTATATACAAGTTATTTATGATTTAACAATCTTAAGTCTGGCCAATAATAAACATTTACTTATTCCTACTAACAGTAGAGATGAGTCAGAATCGGTATTTTATTTCAATATAACATTTTCTATAGAATCCGACATATTACCTATTTGACACTTTAGCTCATTCAACAGCATGTCTATCTACTGAGCAAAGGGTGCCAGGTTTGATTCCTGGCATGGCCGAAAATTTTTCACAAGTGAAATGTGTGTTAAGCCTTTCACAGTGGGGAATTAATGGCCGGGGACTGGATGTTGTACCTGTCCTAGTCTTAAGTAAAAAATTATGGTATTTTTACAAAATATATTGAAATCAAAACATTTTAAAGTGTCATATAAAAAGGAAAGACTGAAAATATAAGAATTCTCATCAATATCTCAACTTTAATTTTAGTTTGAAAATAATATTTAAACTAATACTTACTTTTTATCAACTAGTTTAATATTTAAAAATGAGGTGGCCCAATGGCTAGATAATTTTATAATAAAGGAAATTGATAAAACTAAAGAAAAAGGAAAAATAAACTAAGAATAAATTTGATGAAAAAAGCCCACCTAGGGAAAGAGGAAAAATGTGGGAAGAATCCAATGCACAAAGTTGACATCCATGGATTACTCCATTGTTTGTGTTATTTGTACTCTCTTCTTCGTGTTTGATAAAGGCAACAATGCCGAAATATTATTTTATTTGTGTTAAAAGGTGTGTGTGACTACTTCTACTATAGAAGACAGAAGAAAGGAAGAAGATGTCACCTTTGTGCATTGGACTCTTCCCACATTTTTCCTCTTTCCCTAGGTGGGCTTTCTTCATCAAATTTATTCTTAGTAGTTAATTTTCCCTTTTTCCTTAGTTTTATCAATTTCCTTTATTATAAAGTTTTTATCAACTTGGTTGTTTATTGACTTAGCTAACATCCTTAAGAAAATAACAAACAATCTTTTTAAACCTTTAATTTAATTGACTTAAAATTCTATCATTCAGCCTTTAAGTTTGACTTTGGGTAGACAGTTAGATCATTAAACATAATTAAAGTAACTTAAATATTTTTTTCTCGCATTATCTTATATCTTCCATTATTTATTTAATTTAGTCAGAAGTCCCATATCACAAGAAATTGATAACTATAATGTGTAATACCAAGCGTGAATGTTGAGTGGGACATCACTGCTTGTAAAGGTCACTTGTTTATGCCTTGTGTATTACATTACACATCTCATTGTTCTTCCTGTTGAGCGCGTATGTTCGACCAGGCACTGGGATGGTCTTGTACTTGGACTTGCGTAGCCTGTGTTTACTACCTGGTATTCTCTCCACTTTGTAAATGTTGTGTCTGCCAACAATATTACAAGGCATTAGCAAACAAAGTTTTTCTCCCTTACAATATGCTATATTCTAACTATAGATTACGTTTCAAGTTTGCTTTTCATAAAATGTATCTATACAACAAGGTATTGGGAAGAGTGAGAAGGATAATACAATATGGCATGGAAAATATAGAGGGACATTTTACACTAGAGTGGTAGTGAGAAATGGTGGGTAGTAAGTAAAGATTTCTACACACTATGGAGGTGACAGTTTTTCTATTGGTAAGGTCGACCGATGGCAAAATAACTGGGTTGGTCCCCTGTAGTCATATAGAATTCGACGGTGGGATCGCACAGAAGGCAAATTTAAACACTTCTCCATCAGAGCTACTTGTTTGATTACAAGCATATTTTGTTCTTAACTAGATTTTTTTTTAGATTAAAGACACTTATCACATTACTAGACACTATACAATGCATCTACCTAACACACTAATGCTCCTCGTGTTACCAACACAATGTATTTTACAGAAACTTCCCTGGTAGGTACTTATAAAAGTAACTTTTCTAGCTGTCAGATAAGGTTTTTCATATTAAAATTAGACTTTACCTGACAACAGAGTCCGGTTGTTTCAATTGTAAGCACAGAGCTAAGTTACCATAGAAATCAATGTCAGAGACCAAATTAAGCTTGACCTCCGTGGCAAGGTTGAACTCAACCTGACTGCGAACAAATGACGTGTCTACTTTTATGAGGCCCTGCAAAGCGATGCCAGCACTGAAACAATCAACATCGATATTGAAATACAAGGATCTAATAATTGTCAATTTCTCATCTATATGGATGTGTTCTTTAAATTTAGACACCCTTTAATTCTTAAGGATAGTACAGATTCGAACACTTGATGTTTTTCCTTCAAATTTATAAGAAATTTTGTTTTTGTTTTATTATGCTTATTACCATAAACTGGTGGGCGGGGGAGGGGGTTACAGGATCAGTTTTTACTTCTCGCATAGTAAAGCTATTTAATTTTTTAGACATTAAGTATTGAAAATGTTATCATATACTTCAGCCATATTTTATGGTGATATGTGAAATAAGTATTGTAAATACAATAACATTATAGAATTATTAATAAATATTTATTTGAGATTCCTCGAATCCTATGGTATTTGAGAGAATGAAGATAAGTTAAAATCTCAAAAAAGTAGGCCTACCTAAAAGGCAATTATTAAGAAGACTTTTAATTCAAATAACAAATTTAAGCAATTGGTAAAATTACTATAAAAACTTTTGTAACTCGGGAGAAAATAATGGGTATTAAAATAACATTTAAAAAAAAAGTGTTCTCTTTGTTTTTTATGGCTGTTATGTATGTACGGTAATTAGTTAAGGATACATTAACTAAGCCAGACATTAACAAAACACTAGTATCTCCATGAATGGTTCACTTTATTCTACCAGAACACAAACCACAAGATCACTGTACAAGAATAGCTATGCCAATCTTGCCAACTTGTTAGTTTAATAATTCCCTAGACATGAAATGTATTTCAAGACAACTCAACATAACAATGGCACAATAAACATGACAAAAAAAAAATAGAATTTGACAGCAGCTCCAAGCCTTATACAACATATTTTAAATTGATTTTTAAACATTTTTACAATAACTAAAATTGTGCATTTTTAAAGATTCACAGATTTGAATTTGAATTTGAGACTCTAAAGAAAATTTAAGATTCAGATTCAATGGATAGGATTTGACATATCAACTAATTATGTTTTTTTTTTACATCTATTACTGTTTCTGGCCTGGGTCAGTTTTTTATTCAAGCCATATATTTTCCACTACCAGATTGCTAGGCCTGTCTTAGCTTCGTATGCCTTATAAAAATAATAATATTTAGCACCGCGTCTTACTACCCATCCGGGTTATACGCTTTAAGTAATAATTACTCTAATGGATTAGGAATTGGGAAGGTTGAATTAGAGGAAGTGACCCCGCATTTGCGTTGAGGGAGAGTGGAAAACCATTTAGGAAAAACCACCCCCAGTTCACCCGACCGAGATTCGAACCTCGATCTCCCCGTCCTCAGCAGTCGAGCTCAACACGACAAGCGCGTTAGCCAACAACACCACCGAGGCGGGTGCCTTATAATCAAACTTAAATACTAGAACAGGCACAACATACAGACGCCAGCCATTAATTCATCGTTGTGAAAGGGTAAACCCACATTTCACAAATGATAAATATTTCGGCCACTCCGGGAATCAAACCCAGGAACCTTAGCTCAGTAGACAGACATACTACCGAATGAGCTAAGGTGTTGAATACATACACATTATGTCAAGTGGTTAATATAGAAACCAACAAGATTCAGAGAATGAAATCTCACTTTTTCTCAACAAGAGAATGGGCATTCTTGTTCCAGAGACTGAGCTGTATTTGCCCGGAAAGGTCAAATGAAACTGCACCGATAAGACTTAGCTCTGCTATGAAGCCCGTTTGCAGAGGCAGATATTCCAGGTGGTCCTGGAGAAGAGCTATTGTCTGAAAGAAGTCACATGCCATATAGATGACTGCTGTAACAGAGCTAGTGTCTAAAGTGGATGTACCGTTTACTGATACTATCATAGCCATATTATGTACAATCAATTTATCTCCCTTATAATGAGTAAATATGAAAAGTGGCTGATGAATAATCAACATAGGAAAATTGTAAAAATACTGTAAGCCAAGTGATGCATCTCATTTTCTGAGGTTTTTTTTTTTTCATTTTTTCATTTTTGTGTATTTAAGGAATATGTTTATCAATGAAAATTATGTATAATATATAGCTGTGTGGAGTTAAAAGTAAAATCAAGATATAAGTACTGTATGATTAAATGATACAACACTATCAGTACATGTTCTCTTTAATTCCTTCACATATTATGGTAACTTAACTAATGTTCCAATTTACTTATGAATAGATATATCTGATAAATATAATATTGATTATATATGTATATATAAAGTGACAGATACACATAAAATTACCTCCCATATTAAAATGTAAAATTATATCCAGTAACATTTTTAGCTATTGAATAGGAAGAGACCCTGATTAATTTTGTGGTAGTATACATTGGTGCAGCCAGAATTTGTTTGTGTGTGGGGGATGGGGCAGTTAGTTTCACTGACCAACTAAGCGGGGCCCGTTGGTTTTTCCCACAGAAAAATTTGAAAATTTAAGTACTGGAAAATGCAAATGCATCAAAAGAAATACAATACCATCCAAAATAATTTAAAATTTATAAAAATGGTCATAATTATGTGATTATTAGGATTATTAAGTTTTTATGAACACATTTTTATTCATGTATACTGCTAGAATATACAAACATGCAAGTTTCAATAAATTGCATTTTGGAAATTTGATTTATAAAATTGTTTTATGAGCTAAAATCTGAAAATTCAAATAAGCAACTTGCACTAACTCTTAACTCACAAAACCACTCTTGAACTAATTCACTTTAGTTTTATGTTTATTTTCCTTGGCTTCGTAGAAAGTTCATCCTCCCCATGTGGAAAGATCATATCAGGACAGAACTGAAATCTAGGTCGGTGGATTGAGAAAACCAAGAGAGTGAAAACCAACAGCCTTTTCTTGCACTCCTCAATGGTCACTTTGAAATGTTACACATGCAACGTCCATAGCTCACAACAGGTTTTGTATACAGTCTGTTTTGTGGAAATGCTTGACCTCACACTTTCTATTTACAGATTATCAAGTGAGCCTATACTATATTACCATTGTAAGCCTGTGTATTAATTATCAGATTTAAATATATATTCTCCATTGTTGTCAACTGTTTCTGGTGGTAACATTGGATACTTGCATGCCATTCCACTGCTCTTTTATTAATATTATCTGTTAGCAAAGGTTAATGTCGAGTACACAAAATTAACGTCTGAGACGAACATAGAATCTACAAATACACTTAGTGGGCTAATTAACACGAAAAGAAAGTTAGCGTGAGCACAAAACGACGCGGTCGGTTTGGTGACGGAAAAAGAACTGTGTAACGGAAAGTTATGTGATTGGCTAACTCGTGATGCTTGCGCTACTGCAGCGCCTCTCGTGATTGGTGCAGTGGTTGGATCGTGCATCTTAGTCAGTGTCTCCAACACTTCCCCTCGAGACAACAACTGAAGACTCATCAGGTGCCTTTATCAGTCCCAGGAGATCAACACAGTG
>CABFOW010004560.1:44123-54278 GCA_902141385.1 Timema californicum
TATCATTAACATGACTATATACATACACATATACCTATATAAATATATAATGACATATTTATGATAATACCACTAGTAATATTTCAAATGTCACAATTCTTCTAGACAATATCAAGCACACTAAAATTATATCTGTGAATTGTTTTTTAGAATTCTATCATGTTTATTTTAAAGGACATAGTGCAGCATACTCAAGATACTTTATTCCATGAAAGATATGGGATTTGAAACTTGTACGTCTGCATTTTAAATATTCTATGTTGAGAAATAGCACCTGGAATGCTGGAGTTTTTTCAGAGCCGGTGCCCGACCACACGTGGCCCATGAGTTCTCCCTGGCCGCTGAAGAAAACAAACGGCCGCACCTGTACCCCGAGAGCAGTCACCTCCATCCCGGCGGTGGCAGATTCCTCCAGCTCATCGGGGTCTGAGGGCTCTTCATCAGAGGAGAGGAATGAACCCAGACCTCCGGTAAACAGGCCCAGCTGAAACATAAGACATGTATGTTTAGAGGCATTACTAAAGATCCCTATTGTGGGCCTGAACCACTCGTATCATGGTTTCTGAGATGGGGCTCATAATAAACTATAGCTCAGGAACACACTTTCTAGATACTTTTTCAGACAAATATTTGCAGCAAATGTAATTAAAAAATAATCTGTTTGTTGTTAATTGATAAATCGGTGGTATTTGTGAATAAATTACCCAATCAACTAAACCAAAATGGTTACTGTATAAATAATATTTCATAAAGGACACATTTTAAACTCACTCAAAAATTTTGTGGGCATTTTATCATACATTTTATTTAATACTTTTGCATCTAACTTTTTTAAGTTTTACTTGCCTCTAAAAATGAGTTATGAAATTAATTTAAAATAATTGATATGGTGCACCGCAGAGAATTTCTCACTTCTTTACTTAAAAATGGAGATATTTATTCAAAACTTATAAGATATGTGAAACAAAATAATATAGACGGTTGCAGTAACATTCCATAAAAAAATATACACCCTAAAGAAATACATCCAGAAAAAAGTAACATCTACATTCACCAAAGAGCATAACATTCAACTTTCCACTTCCCAGACTTCTATTTAAAAATTATATTTGTCAATAGTTCAAAAACTATTGATTTTATACAAATTTTTTTTTAAGTTTATATTTAATAGTGATACAACTTTGCAATTATAAGTTATTTCATATCTCAATGAGTTGCGAAGACATGATCAAAATTGGAAATATTCGCTTATTTAACGTATTCTCAAAGTCATTTCAGTGGTAAAACAAGATGCTCCATTGTGATTATAATGTTAAACAATGCCTAGATACAAATTTTAATCAAAATAATTTGAGCCCATTTAGAGACAATCACTTTTTTTTTATCTTTGTACCCCTAATTAAACTACCCTTAATTTTAGGGTTATATATATAATTCCAAAAACTTCACGAGGAACCTTATGAAAACCCTTGATACCAGGTTTCCTCCCTATCAGTAAAATAGTTTTGGCCATAGAGTGAAATAAATCCAGACGGACTGCTTCATACAAACAACTTTTTCAAGTACAGTTGGGCATGATATGTTCTGTATTACATTAACATTACTTTAGGGTAGAAAAATTTGCTAATAAATACATCTTAGTAATATCTACGTCGGTGACCTGGCGGTCTAGGGGTAAGGTGTCAGACTTCTGTGCTGGTGGTCGAGGGGGTTCAATCCTCGGTCCCTATACAGATTTGTCTGATTGAAAAATCCTCCCTTTACCTCTGACAATACATTTATTAATCACAACTTGTGAATGTGGGGAATGCCAGGCCTCCACCGTGGTTCGGATCCCACGTTAAACTGTAGGTCCTCTATTTCATCTCACAATCACTCTACCATTACACATTATTTTAAGCGCGTACAACCCAAACAGATAGTAAGACACGGTAATGATAATGGAAATAATAATAATAAAAATAATAATGATGATAATGACAGTGATAATAATATCTGCATCCATGATACTTTATTAGCCATACCCTGAGTCACAGATCACAGTCATTCCCATCATAGAACTTACCATTATCATATATCATAATAAATTATCTGATAAGAGGTAGCCAACAACCCTTTTACAAAGTAAAAAAGACATTAAGTGACTCAAATATCAATGACAGTTATAATGATTACAACTCACAGAGAATATTTCCTGTGACTGGCCCGCTCTATCTATCACAATATCAACTATCCCCCTCTTGAGCAGACCACTGGACACTTCCTGAATACTGACCAGACTGCCGTTGAGACTAGGGTGGTTCAGGAAGGACCGAGTGAATGCTGTCGTCAAGCCTGTTAACAATAGAGACATAGTAATATTATTGTTACAAATCTGAGGTAGGAAATACATGAGTGCGCATCATGTATAGCTAGCAAAAATGTCCAACCATAACCATATACAACTTCAATATCAGAAAACATGTGCATTTATCTTTAGTATGAGCTGTACAGAATAGTGGGCAAAGGAATGCTATTCATTTGCAATTCCAAGAAAGATTAGGCTTTATAATCATATAATTTGAGTATTAATTAAATTAAAAACAAACAACAAATATCTTTTTTTAAATTATAGCCGGGCAAGAGACTTAGTGTTTTTAAATTTTTGTTTAATAGGTTGCTATATATATAAACATCAACTCCATAGCACCAGACAACAATCTAGCTATAATGACCGAGCGGCCACTATCTATCTACTGATGAAATTGGTGCCAGCTTCTGAGGATAGAGGGTGTCATTTGGTCAACACAACAGAACCGTCCAGCCATCAATCTCAATTTTATAAACTGGAAATGTAACTTTTTCATTCAAGTAGTTCCTCATTTGTTTTTACGAAACACATCCTGACCCTATTCCAGGCCCATTGCTTTACCGAAAAATCTGGATGTGTCAGGGATCAAACCTGAGACCTCTGGATCTGTAGCCAGGAACTCTGACCACAGAGGGGGTCTAGGTTGCTATAACAGCCTTCAAAATAACATTTACCCTCCAACAGCATCCAACAAGACTTGTGTTATACTCAGTAGTGAGCTATAATGGGCTATTGTGAGCCAATTGTTAAAACTTCCGGAAATTTGCAAGCCCGTTGTTTGTCCATTTATTTATTTTCACCCAAAAATAACATACTATTTTTATTGATTGACTTTATTATACAATTACAAAACAAATCTAATGTGCAGCTGGTGTCACATGATATGAGTCAAAGATACAGACTGTGCGAGTGATCGAGAAGGAATGGACGAAACAGAAGAAATTGTGTGCCTATGGAGCTGAGACGTGTTTGTAAGTATGGTTATGTCGTGATTGGTTTAGGTGATATAGTTGGTGTATTTAGACGCTGTCTCTCACATGTTCTAGGTAGTGTCCTCCATAAAGCCTTCTGATTGGTTGCGCCACCCTGCTGATTTTACTGAACACCCTGCTAAAATAAATGTTTGTTGCACAAATTGTCAAATGTTGCAAAGTGTTATACTTCCTCCACCCAGCTACTTAATAATCTTGCCATCATTTTTAGGTGAACACTGTTTTGAATGTATTATTTTGTAGATAATTAAAGTATTCCAATAATTTGTGTTATGTTATATTGAAAATTATATCTTATTTTGTGTGAGAATATGAGCTTATAAATCACACATAGTGATCAGTGATAGAATAAATTCGAAAACAGTCTGGATAGTGACATAAATTAATTTATTTGCATTAAAATTAAAAATGTAAGCCCATTGTTAAAATGTTCACACTTACCACTTTGTTATATTACTGTCTATTTAGTTGGCACTTCAGGCTACTTTGCTTGAAAAAAAAGTAATTTACTGGGAATAAATATTAAATTTAATGTGAAATTAATTAACAAAATCAGATATCAGACATATTAGTTCAATCAGGACTACATCTGCATAAGATGCCAAAAGTCCAAAATTTATTTTCTGGTACAATCCAAAATGTTTACCATCAATGAAATTAGAGTCTTTCTTTTATCTGTAACAAACGACAAACGACAGTTGGGAAAGTGGGTGTTGTGTTTGTTTTTTATAAAAATAAGTTAGTTTGTATAGTGTCTGCACATTTGATCTGTTATTTAGTGAGTATAAACTTCGTTTACCCTGAAAGTTTACCTTGTATTATGTTATGTTTTAGCTTAGCGGCTCTCAAACTGTAGGACGTGTACCACCGGTTCCTGCTCCAGTCGCTCCTCTGTAGCTACGCCACTGATAGGATCATAATGTAATCCGTCAAGGTAGGTGGAGTGTACATTAAATCCCGCTAATAAATAAATAGCACATGTCAGATGTGCTGTCAATGGACAGAATGTCTGTTAGTGTCACCTCTTTGTGCCTGGATGTGGTAAGTGTTGAGCATCTTCTCTTCTCGGACAATTTCCCGCACTGTATTGTTGAGGAGTAGATCTCTCTCTCCTATCTGTCGCAGTCTTTGGACCAAGTACTGCTTGACCTCATATGCTGGGTCTGTGGAGGTCAGTGATAGGAGGAGATCCCGGAGTAGAGCCTTGCTAGGACTGGACTCCAGTAGGATGTCTAGGGACAGCGTCCTGGAGCTAGAGTCATACCTGCGACACCGACAATACATTGACTTTGTCATTCCAAGGGATCAACGTATATCAACACAAGTTAGCCTTCATTTGTATTCCCCAGTTCCTAGCTCTGCGTCTCAACCCGTCGCATTAAACTCGCAGAGACACAACAGGTTTTTTCTGTTTGAGGTATCTAACATGCACTTTCTCAACTGACTGATTATATCAGCACACGAAAGTTTCTTAAAGTTAGAACGAAAGGGCCAACCAGTTTTCCTGGGAAAGAATTTTTCACATACCTTCCAGGATTCTTAATTACATGCCACAATTGACATGGGACCAACGCCTTTACTTCCTCTCCAAAGGAAATTGTGCTACGGATTTTTATCGCTCAAGAAAAATCTGTGACTATGGCCAGGTTTGAATCCATGGACATCGGTTCCTGAAATGAGTACTTTACTCCAAGACTACTGAACTCGACCATTGTTAAGTAATTGTGGTTTAGTAATGAAATTTAAAAAAATATTATTTATATGTATTATTTTTAAAATGATTAATAAGCTGGTAGGACGAAAACAAAGTTGCTTGGATCTATAAGCAGTGTTATGTATTACTTTTGAGTTTGGACCTTGGGGCACCATGAAAAAATTACTGAAACACTAAGCCCGCTGTGAATAGAAAAAGTTAAGAGAGCCTCTGTATTAGACGAAAGTATATTTTTAGTCACGAGGACGTTGGCTCTGAGATTTAAAAAAAAATCTGCCTACAGATTTAAAACTCGAAAGTGTGATTTCCAATGAAAAACCAAAACAATTATCATTGTGAAATCAGTCTTTTGGATTTTTACTAATCATCAAGGTTTAAATTAAGAGTCTGATATGCAATTATATGTAAACACCCAATCATCAAGATGTAAATTAAAAGTCTGATATGCGATTATATTTAAACACCCAATCATCAAGATGTAAATTAAAAGTCTGATATGCAATTATATTTAAACACCCAATCATCAAGATGTAAATTAAAAGTCTGATATGCAATTATATTTAAGCACCCAATCATCAAGGTGTAAATTAAGAGTCTGATATGCGATTATATTTAAGCACCCAATCATCAAGGTGTAAATTAAGAGTCTGATATGCAATTATATTTAAGCAAATTAAAGAAATGCACAAGATATCCCTGAGAATGACAAATTGATTCAAATTTTGAACAAATATTACAAAAATCAGATAGGGATGCCCCTCTCAGCCTGGTTGAGCCTCAGCTGGACCAGGCCTAAATGATCCATGACTTTTGGCCAGTCCCAACCAATTTTTAAACTAAGCCAATGAAAGACATATTTTCCAAACTTTTTAAAATATTCCCAAAGCATTCTCTCCTTCACTAAACATTAATGTCTGTGGTGCCCATCCACTTATTCTTCTAATCATATGCATGCTGCTCCCATGTGTCTAAATGATCATTTCGAACACCAAAGTAGGCCCTACTACAGGAATAGCACCTAACCAGTGATTACCTAACTTGTTTTTAACTTATCAATAGGTTTCAAATTTCCAGAAGAATAAATAATTTTTTTAACCATTATTTTTTATAATAGTACAAGAAGGGTTGGGAATAAATTGGTTATTACTCATGACAAATTAATCAATTTATCAATTACAAAATATCCTTATAAGTGACAGTTGAAGCTAAATGAGTTCTGTGATCGTTTTGGTTTGATTCAATTTTAGTTAGTTTTTTGTTTAGTAAGGTTTACCCTGGTGAGGGGTGCAGTTATAGCTGGTTAATACTCATCCTTTTAATACTATGTGAATAAACAAAATTAATGCTATAGTTGGTTTATGACTTCATGGTATATTTGGCTTTTTCTGACATATGAAAAGTTATTAAAATACCTTTTAAAATTAATACAGTCACAAATATTATTCTTTAAATATTATTTTTAATATCTAGGTGCAGCTATAGCTATAATTAAAAAAGTTTTGTTATTTAATCCATCACAAATATGTGTTGTCCCTTTCACAAGGGAAGTTAATTGACATTACTTATTCGCCAAGCAGATGAATATGAAAACTTTTTTTTAAAAGGCTGCAAAGCTACTGTGAGTGGACTTCACTCCAGGTAACACGCACCTGCGTCCTACTTGGAAGTATATCCTCTCTGCGGCCTTCTTGACAGTGTCATTCCACATAGCGACAGGGAGTGCTCTGATGGCCTTCATGGCTGCCACACTGGTCTTTCTTGTCCCGTTGATGGCATATTTGAGTAGAGTCGGTATTGTGTCCTCTAGTGCCAGGTTCTTGAATGCACGTAGATACTTTTGTTTACACTCCTCAGAATTACAGGCAGATATACCAGATTCCAGAGAACTCTGAACATCTGAAACAATCTGTGATGGAGATAGAAATAAGTAATTAAATATTTACATGTGTGTGCCTTACAAACGTTTTGGAAAATATAACATATTACAAATTTATTGTTTTTGTTCTAACTTAGGGTCAATCTTGTTTTGATCTCACTTCAGAGTTTACCATACTTGAAAATAAAGATTGATAATTTGAGTCAAATCTAACTAACATTAATTATTACAAGTTCATGTGTATCTGATACTTGATGGTTATCAACTGAACTAATCCTGATAATTGAATTTGATTCATTCAATTAAGTGAAAAATGACAGCCTGGATACAGGAAATGAACCCCGAGACCTTTGGCTTTGTGCCCCAATGCTCTATTATTGAGCCATAGTGGCTCTTGTCTCATATCTAGGGCCATTTTACACTACCATTATATAGACTCAATATGCTAACAATTGGTGTAAGATGGTTCTAGATACGAGATGAGTCAAAATGGCTCAATAATAGAGCATTAGCGTGCAGAGCCAAAGGTACTGGGTTCATTCTTGTGTCAAAAGTTATCATTTTTTAAAGTAAGCTCATCAATAGCAATATCAATACTGATACTTAGAACCTTAATTGTTTATGGTGTGCAGACACCACCTTTAGTATAGTTTGCATTTCTTCAACAGCAAAGTATCATGGCTTCTTTTTAACCTTTATTTTCTAGACCTAAAACCAGTAACCTTCTAAACTGCAAGTACTTGAAACATTACCATAACAACCTTAACATCCATAGTTCAATTTTAGAGAACGTTTTTTTCTTTCAAATAATCCAAATTCAATGGTTCTGTTTTACGTTCTTTAGCATCATCACAATCACAATCACACTATAATAATATCGCCCTCACCATCGTCGAACTTCTCTAGCTTGTCGGGTAGGGTGTTGGCAAACAAGCTCTCTCCAATTCTGTCTTTCCAGGAACATGGGGACATGGAACATGACTCTACTTGGCACCTTCTTGTTCCCACATTAGCTCTTGTGTAAAATTAAAGAATTTGAGCCCATTGGTCACTCTGTTGAGTACTGCCCGCTTCATGGTGCTTTAATAATATACCGCTGTAACTTTATGTTAAGTAAATACTAATCAAACATTATGCTACATAAACATTAAGTGGATTGTGAGCCAGGTGTCGAGTAATGCACTGAGAAAGTTTAGCATTAGAGAGACTGTATGTGAACACTGGCACATTTAGATAGAGATCTCAAAATTCCATTTACAGGTGTCATCTTTCGATCAAATGATAGCTACGTTTATTGTTTGTTACCTTATGCTTGCTGTTCCCAGGGTGCCTCCTAAATCTGTTGGTCATAGCAGACACAGTCAGCACAAGTGTCTCTGCTAACTTCTCACTGGGGTGTTCTTTCTCACTTAGCTTCAACACATCTGGAATACACCACATCGCAATAACACTTATCTAGGCTAGGATTGAACCAGGATGCCTTAGGTTTGAGCCTCTAAAGATATAAATCAAGCTCATGTTATCGTATGACAGATAAATCAAACCTTGAAAGGCAAACTTGGCGAATAATGTAGTTTCCAGAAGCTATCCAATATTCAAAAACTTTCCGGGGAGTACCATTCCAAATATCTTATAGATTCATCTAATTTTCAAAAATATAACAGGCTAGGACCATACCAAATGGCTTCTAAAGGCGTGTAATTTTCAAAAATATCTCCAAGTAAGTACCATTCCAAATATATTCTACAGCATCTAGCTAAAAATAATAATCTGGGGATAAGTACTTTAAATAGCTTTTAGAGGAACTAATTTCAAAAAGGCTTTTGTACAAGTATTACACAAAAAAATATTCTAAAATCATTTAAATTACTTTTTAATCTGAGGCAAGACCCCCTCCAAGTAGCTTCTAGATGTATCACTTTTCCTCATAACATTTTCCTGGAGAGGGTTCTTGGATTCCAACCCCAAAACTACAAATGGGAACAAAGTACCAAAATAATAAGCTTTGATACATTGTATCTAAGTGAAGGCCAATTACACTATCAAAATATCTGCTCTTAGTCATCACAAAAAAACAACTTAAATATCATCTAGAGTCATTTATTAGTCAAACATTTTCTTCACCTCCGGTGGTTAGAGAGTTATGCCTCCTAGCCCCCCTATCCTCCTAAATTTAATCCTGGCCAAAACTTTGATTGTTTGTTCCCTCTCCCCCCTCACTTTCCCCAAATAATCTTTCTGGGCCCACCACTTAGTTGGGGCTAGCTCTGTTAGAAATAAATAAACTTCCATTTCCATTTCTAGAAACATCTCACACTTCAAACTTCTCATTACCGTTTTCACTAACACAAACACATGATAGAAAAAGGTAGTGTGAAGAATGTTTTAAAAAAATGAAGAGATAAGTTTATTTGTTTTCTATCAAAGCCTAACCTAACTTATCTGCCAGTTGGCTTACTTCTGTGTCACTCACATTGTATGTAGTGAAAATATTGCTCGAATCTACCAAGTTTCAGCCCGTATTAATTTCAGGATTGTTTAGCTCCCTCTTAGTGGTCTGTGAGTAATTTTGAAAAACAACCTCAATACACCCAACTTTGATTCAAACCTTGATCGCCCAGACATTGGCAAGAACAAGTTTGGTTGAATTTTGTCCTTTGGTTCCAAGTTTGTAGCAATAAACACACAAGAGCCAAAGGATAATTCAATCCAACCTGCTTCGGTGGCTTTATGGTCTAAGACGCTATTCTTGCAGTAGATTAGACTGCCAATGACTGGGAGATCGAGGTTCAAATCTCAGTCGGGTGTACTGAGGTTATTTTTCCAAAATGATTTTCCACTTCTCCATGTAAATGTGGGTACACTTCCTCTAAATTTAACCTGACTAAGTTCCTAAAATCGTTAGTTTAATTAGTACATAAACATATAACATGAACGAGTAGTAAGATGGTATGCTAAAAAAAAACTAATAGCATCCAAACAACAGTGTTGTCGGCCCTGATTTTCACAACCAGTATCAAGGGGTGTTAAATCACTATCACCTAAAACAAAACTCTGACGGACCCCTCGTAACCGTTCGAGAGGCCTCACGTCACTCCTCACTGAGCTACTTCCTTCCGCGAGCCAACTAAACAATCTTTAAAAAGTTTAGAGGAACACCGCGCATATACCCACGTCCTGAGCGGTGACGTTGAGTCAGCACAATGTGTATAGCCTGAACAGG